>JAUZNC010049534.1:0-15590 GCA_034780395.1 Vannuccia rotundouncinata | reverse complement strand
AGCCATGACACCCCTACTGACTTCTTGTTCCAAAATATATTTCAGGCTTTTTTCTGGAAGTCCAATCCCATGCCTGATTTATATGTTTATAAAACTGTTTATATTAATCTTTGTATATATATTTATATATATATATATATATATCTGTTTATATTATAAATAATGTGTTTGCACTGATTTTTTAAAATATATTATTTTATAGTATCTGATTTGTGTTGCACTTAAAAAAAACATTTTTTTTAAAATATGCTCGAATATACTCTAATTTTATTATCAATTTTGTGTGGCCACCTTGTTATTATGTTCAGATGTAAATAATAATAATAAATATTTGACTTGAAAGGGTTAGGGAAATTAGGGAGAAGTCATGGAAATTAATTTCAATCATCTGCTATGAACCATGTATATGCAACTGGAGTTAAATAAATGCCATCAATTTATTTATAATAAAAGTTGCAAACTACCCTGCACATCCTCTTTAGGAATAGGTAGACTTCAAAAGCAATTCCTTCGGTGTTCTTTATATGTAGTATACTTGATGATAATTAGCCCTAAGATGTGTTGTTTGATCTGGACCACTTACAGTACCAATCTTCAAGGTCATTTCTTCTCGACTAAGCTAGCTTCCAAAATCGGTCACAATCCTTTTCTGTGTGTAGAGATTGAAGCTTCATAACTATAATGGTGGCAATTGTTGCTCACTTAGATCTAAATGTGGTTGTTGAAAACTTTATGAACAGGAATTTATCACTGATAATACCGACAACTTTTGCCTGTTGCATCATATATAATTTGTTATTTATTTTAGTATTTGAATCCGGGAAAGTTATCTTTTATTTTATAACTCTACTGCTTGTGTTTTGTTGCATCAAAAGTTACAATTTAACCTTTTTTAATCTTTATTAATCGTGTCCGTGACAGTATAATAAGGTACAGTGTATACAAGTTGAGTGTAGTTCTGACACTTAAAGATGTACATTTTTTAATATTAATTTACAGATTTTCTAATGCAACTATAGCATCATTACATGTGTTTCATATTATCTTTATACAGGACAAAAAAATAGTCAAAATTTATTGCCATATCTATTTTATCTATTTTATATCTATCGAGTCACTTATTTTCCACTTTCTAACGTTTTAGATGGATGCACAAGAAGAAATCAGTTTGGTTCTAACTAAGCTAGTCAAAGTGAGGAGGAGAGCCAAGGTGGAAGTGAAAGAATTGATTAAAACTCAGCTAGACAATGAGTTAAAATTATATGTGAGTATTTTAGAATGTATGGTATCAATGTTTTTCGTTAAAAGTTAATTTCATTGTGTAATTAGTTATTCAAATATTATTTTTTATGACTATTGATTAATAATATATAGGTCATTTTGATCCAAATTGTATAGTATACTATCAGGCTTCAAAAAGTTTTATGCTATTTGTATTATCATATTTTTTCTGAATTACAGTTTATTCAGAGAAAACTTTTACATCTACTTTGACATCTGTTTTGTAATTTTGATTCTGATCCACATTCATTTTGAGGGGTAACTTATTTATTGTATAGTTAGCTAAATTTTATACAATTGCAACTTGATATTCAATCTTTCATTCTTTGTATAATGACAACTATAATCCGTAATCTTGGAGATATGTTTTTATTATTTATGGTGCATGTATGGTGAGCGTTTTCCAGAATTTTTATCAGTTAAAAAAATAGATTTGGTTGCCCTAATCTCTAACCGGGTTTTTTTCTCACTGTCTCAGGAACAACTTGAATGCCACTGTCTTCGAAATTCAGCATCGTGTCCCAATATAAAGTTAGAATTTCCATCTGATATTCCTTCCAAAGTGATTCCGTCAGTTAAAGAATTGGAGGAAGTAAGTGACTTACAAAGTATTGTTATTTCTTTCAAAAGTTTAGGTGTTTATTTATTTATTTATTATTTGTTTATGTGCATACTTTAATTTTCTATTTGAATACAAAATAAATTATGTAGTTGTTTAAATCATACCAAGATTATGAAGATTGCTTACTGTGATTTTAACAATTACCATACATTAATTATCACTTTGAAAAACATAATATACTGCGTACTTATTATAAAATCAATTTCTAATTTTCTAAAGATGAAATTTGAAAAAAGAAATTGGTATCAAATACTGAAATAATAGGCTTTTTATCATATCCAATTATTTTTTGAATTTTCGATCTATAGGTATTTTAATCTGGTACAATATTATTTGCTGGTATAGGTAATGTTAATAATTAGTAATATGTTTTAAATTCCGGTATTACCAAAATTAGTATCTATGTAATTATTTAAAACTACACCAGCATATATTATTTTAAATTTCAGCCATGTGAATAAGCAAATAAAACTATTTAATTACATATTGTATTTCCATGTAAGATGATTTTATCATTGACGTTAAAAGATTTTACTAAATGGAAGGTGTCTAAGACAAAAAATTGACATTTTTGATAAAAGTATAACGGTGTATATAAATAAACATTTTCCTGATAAACTACACAGTTACAACTACAATATTTACAATTTGTAAATTAAATGTTAGCTTGATTGTATTATTAACAATTATTGTATTATTTTAATTTCAGAAAACCTCTAAGCTGATATCCGAAATAGAAAATTATGCAAAATTAATTGAAATCACTTCATGTTCAAATTCATAAATGAAAATATTCGTAATAATGAATTAGCAGCAATCAACAGGATATTAATTGTCGTATGATATTTCTTCTGTAAATAGCGTAACTATTTTATTTATATTGATTTTTCAATGTTATTATTTTTTGAAGCGACGTTTGGATTAGCGATAAAATAGTTTTATCGACTTTCAATTTGTACATTTTGATTTCCAGATTATTATTTTTTCAAATTGTGAAATTTATATTTTATGTAGCGATTGTTATATTTTTGCTAGCTGTATTCTATCTGACCACTTTATACTAGTTATTGATTGCATTTCATTTATAATTACTATAATATATATGTACATACTATTTAATAAAAACAATATAAAGATATATCAATACGGTTTACGTAATGTCTCACTAATATAGATTTTCATCCTTCATTATTTTTCGTTGAAATGGTTCAGTTTATTAATTAATTATAATAATTCACTAGTTTACCATTTTCTGTTTTTATTGAGTCGTTCAGTTATAATTTAGTTTATATTCTTTGGAAAATCACGTCCCACAATTCGTCTATCATCTCTATAGCGAATGACTATAAAGCCGAGAGCTTGTATGTGTTTCCAAATTGACTGAGCAAAATGAAATAATTAAACAACCTCGAATTTGAGAAATGGGAAACAATTGTGTAAAAGTACTAGCTACATAACTGTCATTTCGAAATTTATGAAGAACTGTCATGGTCGAAATTGCATACCATTATAGCGTTGAAATGCTGGTTGAAAAGGGGTGAACAAATTCTTGTCAAGTGTAGGTCGCAATATCTTTCGATGGTATAATAAAAATAATATGCAGACGAGGATCATTGTGTCCATAACCATAATAATACATGTAACATAAAATGTAAGTATTTTATCTTCAATCCAATCATTTTCTAAGAGGAAATTTTATCGTCGACAGTTTTTGCCCAACCTCGATGTGGTAGATTCGGTAGTCGTTTTGCGCAGGATCTGTACATAACAGCTCGATATTTAGAAAATGAGCTTAGTTCATTTAGAACAGATTCCTTCGTCAAATCCACTTCTGCAAACGCATCACTAAAGAAACTAAATCTTCTTCTTGTGTGACAGCGGAGCATTGATATGCTCGATTGAATTTATATTATTACAAATAATTGATATTTTGTATAAAAATCAATTATATCTGCATTCGATCTTATTCATGTTACTAAAATGTTGTTTAAATAAAAATTATAATTTTTTTAAATGTTTTAATATTCAAAGAAAAATAAAATAATTGTAAAATTAATAGTATTCAGAACATAACTCTATTAATGGTCAGTAGTACTTTTAGAGAGATAATATATGATAGTATTCATATTAACGTATAACAATGAATATGGAAAGTGTTTTATAAATAAATAATAAAAAAAAATCTCGGTAATCTGGTCCTCAAGATTCATTGATTACAAATTCACACATCTCTGAATTTCGAAGGTTTAACATTGCTTTACCGTACATACGAGTGAATATTCCCAAAAGATTCTTATGGGATACGACAAGAATGCGCGGATTATTGGGATAATGAGTTTTGAGAATATTCAAAAGTTGGACACATCGCTTCCCCGCTTCTTCATCACTTTCATTCTCAAGATCTTCGTCTTCGAACATATCACCATATTGATGGATCACTTCTCGAGCAGGATCAACAAAAAACAGCTCCTTGAATTGGACAGACGAGAGCTCCAAAGTCTGCCGTGTTCGAAGTAAAGGGGAACAGAGAACTAGATCAAAGGACCCAGAGATTTTGCTCGCTTCATCTTTCCCGTGATCAGAGAGGGGAACGTTCTTGCTGGGATCTCTAAAGAGGTTGAAAGTACTCTGTGCATGACGAAGTAGCCAGATTTTCATGATGTCATTCAATCAGCACCTAAAATGTGTTATTATCGTAATTTTTTATCACCTCAATGAATGAATACACAAATTATTATACAAAAATATTACATCCGGATAAAACAAAAACCATTATTATTAATTATTCGGTTGATCATATTCTTTAAAAAAACGAAAAGCTATTTTATCTTTAAATATTACACCTAATACAAAATATTAAAAAATTTCGGGAAATCTGTTTGACCGCTATCAGATAAAAAATAAATATAGAAATTGTTATAATTGAAAATGTTTACATTTCACATTGAAAATAATACTCCGATAAATTTTAAAACAATTAATCACAACATAAAATTATGCTTCCTAATAATAACAAACTAAGTACATGTATATTGATAATTTATGAGGTCTTTTTTGTTACCGTATTACATTAGACACTGCAGACCAAAGATGTTAGCAATAAATCTACGCTAATTTAATTACTATACGGTAACCATATTTATCTAGATTATACAAAGTCTAAAAGTAAAACCATCCCTTTGATTATGCACAGTAAACATAATGGGTTTATAATTAATGTCTATATATAAGTATACAAATGTCCATTACATTTTATGATTAATTTTTAATTCAATATTGTTTTCATCATTTATTATCGATTAAATAATCAATATAATAGTTTATATAAATATTATAAATACTTTCGTAAAATGGCTCATTGTAATGCATATAGACCCATTCAGTTTACAGTGTGGTTTCGGAATATTAAGCTTTGCAATAGGTAAACAACAATTTAATGAACATATTTGAAGCAGTTACACTACAAGTCAGAATATGAGAGTTGCTAAATAAAGAGGTTTATTAGCAGGTATAAAGAAAAATCAAACCATTAACTAAAATAAACAATGACAGTAATATCTTGTGAGTATATCTTTTAAAGTGTACAATTTGTGAACAAATTTAAAATTCAAATTCTTTCATTTGAGCATTTCCAAATGACACACCCCGACTACCGTGCATACTGGTAAATGCATAAAGAAACTTGCAGTGAGAAACGATCAACAATTTTGTATCAGGTGATTCCGTGAGTCTTTTTTTGATCATTTTCATCAGTTTGATCGACCTCTGCTTCACAACAGAGGGCTTTTCTTCGAAAAAGTTTTCCTCATCAAGAAGGTCACAGGGGTCGTCCACTATTTCCCGTGCTTCGGGAACAATTTCCAGTGTTGTGTATTCAATCTTGGAGTGCTCTAGTGTCTGGCGAGTCCTTTTTAGAGGGGAGCACATGACATGGTCAAATTGTCCGCCAACTTTGGAGGCCTGATTGATGCCCATATCAGTCAACGGAACATTATTGCTCATATCACAGTATGCATTAGCCGTGCTTTGGGCATGCCGAAGCAACCATATCTTCATCTTCTCTTAATTCTGTAATTTATGAAAATTAAATATATCATTTAGCGGAAGAAGTTTTAAAAATTTATCAGTTAGGTATTAAAAATGTTAAAACATAATCTTGTAGAATATGCTTCAATTCTCAAAAACACAACACATTTTATACCAGAAAAAATCGAAATGCAATTTCATCATTAACAGAATCTGAAAGTAGTTTTGTTATAGAAAAGTACAAATGAATTGCTTAATTTGAAGTTGATGACAGTGGCATCTTCAGTGAATAAATGTGGTCGAGATGTGTCTAGGAAATAATACCAACACACTTCACTGACGAATTTGAATACTCTGGAATGCCTTTCAAAAGACGTCTCTGCCAACTGAAAAGATAGGGTCCTCAAATCATATCTATGCGAAGAAAGGTACCTTTTGTCTACATTATTTGTAACAATTATAAGGTAAATCAGGGTAAAAGAGGACAGCTACAAGATTGCATATTTCTAAGCTTGTCTACTTTGAGCAAAATTCAGTGAGACTTGTTTCATGAGAGCATTTATTATAACCTTGGCCCTGATTTGTCAATTTCGATGGCTTTTAAATAGTCGTAGAAATCAATAATATATCTGAACCCTCGCATGGGGTTAACCCGGTCTGTGAGTACGATATTTCTGTGAAGGCGAACATTTAGTTTTATGTGGAAATTAAAACGATTGACTAAAATTTAAAAAGTTGTCTATTCGGTCATATATTATTCTAAATATTCATCAAAAGTGAACTCGATAGTTAACAAACGAAGTTTTATTCAACTTTTTAGATAATGTACAGAATTTTATAATATCATCACTGTCATTTAAGTAATGTTATCATGCGTCACTCGACAAGTTATTACTGTATAACTCAATTTCTATAAAGATTACTTCCGATTGACGAAAATATTGTAAAAAATGAATTAAACAAATAATAGTATTTAAAATATTTACTGATATTCTTCATTTTATTCCAGTTGAAATTAACGGTTATTTCTTCAGTGAAGAACACTGACATCGCCAAATAATTTTGTTTTAAACACATTGCGATTTTAGACAAGTATAGAGTGAAATGTGCGTATAGGATGAATAATATTTACAACAATAGATTCGAGATTCGTATAAAAACATATCATAAAAACGTTTAAAAAAAATTGTAACAGAAGAACAAATAGATAACAAATAATTTCAGTACTAATCTCTAATTAAATTGTGCATAATTTTCAATTTTGTTTGAAGAGTGGTTGTTGAATACTTTATATTAACAGAACTTAAATAAATAAATAATGAAAAGACAAATGCGTTGTATCATCTACAGCAATTTTTATCAGTGAAAGATTTCAAAATAACAGGCTGATATTTCTGACTGAATGTTATCGCATTTAGTACAATAATATAAAAGCAATCAAAATTAATTATGAACATCCAAGCTATAATAGGAGAATGATTGATATGAACAATTACAGCTATTTTCTGTATAAAAAACAATGTGAACATGGGAGAAAAAAGTTATTAAATATTAACGATCAATTATATAACTAACGATGTAATTTATTGTGTATATTGATTGCAGCACTGTATACTTTTAGGAAATATCTGAAAATTCAAATTCTTTCATTTCTGCGTTTCCAAAGGACAAAAACTGATTTGCATGAATATGTGAGAATGTAGCAAGAAATTTGCAGTGGGAAATAACTAATAACTTCATATTAGGCGACTCTTTCAGCTTTTCTTTGATCATTTCCATTAGCTTGATCGACCTCTGCTTGACATTATGACGTTCTTCTTGAAAGAAAACTTCCTCATCAAGAAGGTCACAGGGGTCGTCCACTATTTCCCGTGCTTCGGGAACAATTTCCAGTGTTGTGTATTCAATCTTGGAGTGCTCTAGTGTCTGGCGAGTCCTTTTTAGAGGGGAGCACATGACATGGTCAAATTGTCCGCCAACTTTGGAGGCCTGATTGATGCCCATATCAGTCAACGGAACATTATTGCTCATATCACAGTATGCATTAGCCGTGCTTTGGGCATGCCGAAGCAACCATATCTTCATCTTCTCTTAATATTTATTTTCTGAAAATGATATATTTATGATAAATGTATGGACAATACATCTTAATACATGATTTATAAAAAAAAACTTTTATAGATGACTTTAGAAACTGTTGGTGAGTCCTAAATAGACCAAAATTACTTTCAAATATATCTATCCAGATACTGTTATTTTGTCTTTTCCGTGAACTCAATATTTGTATCAAATATTAATAGAATGAATCTATGTATAAACTAACTTCATGTATCACAAATTAAAGATATAAAATGAGTAAAAATTCTTTTAAGTAGTCATATTAAGAGATTTTGGCTTTAATGATAAAGATCATTCAATATTTCCTGAACAGGCAGAAACATAATCCATATTTAATTTTGAATTATACTAACATTAAATATAAGTAATTATATTACAGGTTCAACAGTTCGTCAGTTTAGTATTTGTTGAGTACATAAAAAAATATTTGGATGATCAAAATAGTTTGTCCATAATATCCGTTTTAAATAGAAAACCAAACTTTATTAACTAAAATTACAATTTGAAAAAATATTTATTCAGTTCATATTGTTGTTGATATGATTTAGAAAGATCATTGGATACACAGAATTTTTTTTTAGAAAGATATTTTGTACTTTAATATTTATCCTCAGAAGCAATACATTATTTTGAAGTGTATAAAGTTATATTTTAAAGAGTATGAAGTTATGTTTTTAAGAGTATTGAAGTTATGTTTTGAAATGTACAAAGATGAACAAAAAGTATTTAGTATTTTTTAAATATTACTGAGCCAGAAATACAAGATTTGATTAAACAAAATGAGGCAAACAAAAAATTATAATTATAGAAAGATAGTAAAACATAAATAGTACTAATCACTTACTAGTAAACAGATTAGAAATTTGTTTTAGACTAACCTCAAACAAATTTGTTAAGTCTATATGTTCTTCTTTTAAATAATGTTTTTTCTAATACTATACTAAAAATGTTTCCTTTAATTGCTACATATCTATTAACACTGATGTAAATTGTAAAAGAATTCATGAAAAGTTCAAAAAAATTAAAAATATGAAAAATATAAATGGCAAAGTATAATTACCTACAACTAATTTTTATATAGTAGAACATTTTAAATTTTCTTTTAAAGATCAATGTTAAACTAAATATTGGGTATAACTTTTTATATTAAAAGAGTTTATTACAATTTAGTTTTAATTAGTTGTGGAATCAAAATTAAATATTAACTTAATTTCTATTAAATATGTGCCCTAATATATCAGTGTTGAGCTTAACTCATTGAGATAAAAAATGTAGAAGCACTAAAATAATAATTTTTTTAATAACACAATGAATAGATAACTAAATGATTAGTACAGTACAAATAAAATGTAAGGATGCAATGTACTAAATGAAACATATTTTTTTGTTATAATATGTTTTGGTTGACCAATCCAAGATTTATCTGACCAAACATGAATTACTGTTTGGTCTAACCAATTCTTGATTGATTGGAATTCACAATTGGTTACAAACATATATCATCCTTATTTTTAATAAGTAGCATATCTCAATTTTAAAAGATTTGTCTTAGTGAGGTTATGAACTTTCTTGTGAAAAATGTCAATGCTCTAACCCCATTAATAACAAGGATATCATTTTAATACACCCATAATAAACACAGTTAAAATAGATACTTATTAAAAATAGGGACATATATATGTGTAGGACAGGACTCATTGTTATATGTAATATGTATATCTGATATGTAATATGTATCTTCAGGCATTGCATATCTAAATTAATTTATGGATGGAAAATATTGGACACTATGGCTATTGTATAATTTCTGGGGTGCATGGCTACACAGTCAGTATAGGCTATAAATCTGAACTTTGCATGAAAAATTTTGAGGTTTTATTATCTAGAATGCATATAAATGGGTGTTTAGATATATCCTATTTATAATATTATATTGTTTAAGAAATTATTTTCATAAGACACATTATTTAATCTTTGAAAATAAAATTCACTGTTCTTGTTTCCTAAATATGTTTTAATATATGAAATATATCCCATAATTAGCCAGTGATATGTGATTATTATTTAGAAGATACATAATGTTAATCATACATAGATTGTATCAATTTTACAAGTTAAATATTTTTAAAAGTTTACATAACTAAGAACCAAATTAGAGGGGTCTAGACACTTTATTATCTGTGAAGGGGTAATAAAAATATAAAGCAAATATAGAGTGAAAAGATAAGCACAAACAAATCATAATATAAATTACTTTATTACAAGTGAAATGTGTTCTAACACAATGATAGCTTTGTTTTCATGAATAGTGCAAATAAATAAATTTAGTAATGTTTAAAAATGTATACATATGATAATTGCTAGATAAGATAACAATAGAGAACCAAGTGGCTGAAGTTTAAATAAAGCAAGAAATCACAATTTCACATGAAGAATAGTGTCAGTTTAGCTTGTTTGGTCTTTTTTAAGGGATGCTTAAGTGACCTTTTACAGGAAAGAGCAGAAAGAGAAGAGCATGGAGAATTACCACTATTATTTCTTACAATTATGTTTAAAAACTGTGGATATGACTCCGTTGTCCCTACAAATGTAATTAATGTAAAGGATTAAAACAGCGACAATCATTTATGTTTCCATGTATTATATTTTTTTAATATTAAACTTTTAAATAATTATTTCTTTTAAATATTATAATTGATTTTGTTAAAATATAAATATAAGAATTAATTAAAAATATATAATTATAAAAGCTATAATTCTATGATCCCCGGACAATATTAACTAAAATTTATTTTAATCTGTTTAAATAATGCGCAATTTTTATTGTTTATAAATTAAAACAGCTGCCGCTGCCCCTTCAAATACGATTAAAGCATATTGCTACTATTTTGTAACAATTCATCTGTAGTAATGACAGACGACGCAATTTATTTGATGATTTTAAAAATATACATAGTTAAAATTGAAAATTATCTTCCCAGTCAACAAAAACTTTTATTTTCGCTAAACATTTAATATTTGGAAACTATTGATATTAAAAAAAAGTCTTACGTATAATAGCATTTTTTATGCACCTAATATTCTCATAGATTACATACAATAATATTTTTTTTCTCATAAATACGGACCTACCAAATTTTATTTATAAAAGTATTGTTACATTATAATAATATTTCTTAATGGACACCATTGCTTAAAATTTAACTATTATCTTAACTATTTTTGACAAAAAACGTGTACACATATGTAATTAAAAACATTATTTTAAAAATGTTTAATTTAATTATTTACAGTTTATAGTTTTATTATTCTTGTCCCAAACTTATCAGAGGTGGATTTAATACGAGGCGCAAAGACCACCCCACCCCCCTTCTTTATCCAGCTGACAAAAAAAGTTATCTTCATAAAAACGATCGCATCAAACCCAATTGTTCTATAAATATGCATCAGTGGCGGATTCAGAAAATTCTCGAAAGGCCAGAGTACATTTTGGTCATTTTAACAATTAAGCAATTAATAAAATTATGGTTAAGAGGTCTTTAAATGCATTTTAGGTCCTAACTTTTCAAACGCGCGGTTGCCATTGCGCCCCGGGACTCACAAACTGCTTTATTCTGTTTTTTCTGTTTATTCATACTAGTTATTCAAACTGTTTATTCATTTTAATTCATGTTTATTCATAACTTAAAACCAAACTTTATTAACTAAAATTACAATTTGAAAAAATATTTATTCAGTTCATATTGTTGTTGATATGATTTAGAAAGATCATTGGATACACAGAATTTTTTTTTAGAAAGATATTTTGTACTTTAATATTTATCCTCAGAAGCAATACATTATTTTGAAGTGTATAAAGTTATATTTTAAAGAGTATGAAGTTATGTTTTTAAGAGTATTGAAGTTATGTTTTGAAATGTACAAAGATGAACAAAAAGTATTTAGTATTTTTTAAATATTACTGAGCCAGAAATACAAGATTTGATTAAACAAAATGAGGCAAACAAAAAATTATAATTATAGAAAGATAGTAAAACATAAATAGTACTAATCACTTACTAGTAAACAGATTAGAAATTTGTTTTAGACTAACCTCAAACAAATTTGTTAAGTCTATATGTTCTTCTTTTAAATAATGTTTTTTCTAATACTATACTAAAAATGTTTCCTTTAATTGCTACATATCTATTAACACTGATGTAAATTGTAAAAGAATTCATGAAAAGTTCAAAAAAATTAAAAATATGAAAAATATAAATGGCAAAGTATAATTACCTACAACTAATTTTTATATAGTAGAACATTTTAAATTTTCTTTTAAAGATCAATGTTAAACTAAATATTGGGTATAACTTTTTATATTAAAAGAGTTTATTACAATTTAGTTTTAATTAGTTGTGGAATCAAAATTAAATATTAACTTAATTTCTATTAAATATGTGCCCTAATATATCAGTGTTGAGCTTAACTCATTGAGATAAAAAATGTAGAAGCACTAAAATAATAATTTTTTTAATAACACAATGAATAGATAACTAAATGATTAGTACAGTACAAATAAAATGTAAGGATGCAATGTACTAAATGAAACATATTTTTTTGTTATAATATGTTTTGGTTGACCAATCCAAGATTTATCTGACCAAACATGAATTACTGTTTGGTCTAACCAATTCTTGATTGATTGGAATTCACAATTGGTTACAAACATATATCATCCTTATTTTTAATAAGTAGCATATCTCAATTTTAAAAGATTTGTCTTAGTGAGGTTATGAACTTTCTTGTGAAAAATGTCAATGCTCTAACCCCATTAATAACAAGGATATCATTTTAATACACCCATAATAAACACAGTTAAAATAGATACTTATTAAAAATAGGGACATATATATGTGTAGGACAGGACTCATTGTTATATGTAATATGTATATCTGATATGTAATATGTATCTTCAGGCATTGCATATCTAAATTAATTTATGGATGGAAAATATTGGACACTATGGCTATTGTATAATTTCTGGGGTGCATGGCTACACAGTCAGTATAGGCTATAAATCTGAACTTTGCATGAAAAATTTTGAGGTTTTATTATCTAGAATGCATATAAATGGGTGTTTAGATATATCCTATTTATAATATTATATTGTTTAAGAAATTATTTTCATAAGACACATTATTTAATCTTTGAAAATAAAATTCACTGTTCTTGTTTCCTAAATATGTTTTAATATATGAAATATATCCCATAATTAGCCAGTGATATGTGATTATTATTTAGAAGATACATAATGTTAATCATACATAGATTGTATCAATTTTACAAGTTAAATATTTTTAAAAGTTTACATAACTAAGAACCAAATTAGAGGGGTCTAGACACTTTATTATCTGTGAAGGGGTAATAAAAATATAAAGCAAATATAGAGTGAAAAGATAAGCACAAACAAATCATAATATAAATTACTTTATTACAAGTGAAATGTGTTCTAACACAATGATAGCTTTGTTTTCATGAATAGTGCAAATAAATAAATTTAGTAATGTTTAAAAATGTATACATATGATAATTGCTAGATAAGATAACAATAGAGAACCAAGTGGCTGAAGTTTAAATAAAGCAAGAAATCACAATTTCACATGAAGAATAGTGTCAGTTTAGCTTGTTTGGTCTTTTTTAAGGGATGCTTAAGTGACCTTTTACAGGAAAGAGCAGAAAGAGAAGAGCATGGAGAATTACCACTATTATTTCTTACAATTATGTTTAAAAACTGTGGATATGACTCCGTTGTCCCTACAAATGTAATTAATGTAAAGGATTAAAACAGCGACAATCATTTATGTTTCCATGTATTATATTTTTTTAATATTAAACTTTTAAATAATTATTTCTTTTAAATATTATAATTGATTTTGTTAAAATATAAATATAAGAATTAATTAAAAATATATAATTATAAAAGCTATAATTCTATGATCCCCGGACAATATTAACTAAAATTTATTTTAATCTGTTTAAATAATGCGCAATTTTTATTGTTTATAAATTAAAACAGCTGCCGCTGCCCCTTCAAATACGATTAAAGCATATTGCTACTATTTTGTAACAATTCATCTGTAGTAATGACAGACGACGCAATTTATTTGATGATTTTAAAAATATACATAGTTAAAATTGAAAATTATCTTCCCAGTCAACAAAAACTTTTATTTTCGCTAAACATTTAATATTTGGAAACTATTGATATTAAAAAAAAGTCTTACGTATAATAGCATTTTTTATGCACCTAATATTCTCATAGATTACATACAATAATATTTTTTTTCTCATAAATACGGACCTACCAAATTTTATTTATAAAAGTATTGTTACATTATAATAATATTTCTTAATGGACACCATTGCTTAAAATTTAACTATTATCTTAACTATTTTTGACAAAAAACGTGTACACATATGTAATTAAAAACATTATTTTAAAAATGTTTAATTTAATTATTTACAGTTTATAGTTTTATTATTCTTGTCCCAAACTTATCAGAGGTGGATTTAATACGAGGCGCAAAGACCACCCCACCCCCCTTCTTTATCCAGCTGACAAAAAAAGTTATCTTCATAAAAACGATCGCATCAAACCCAATTGTTCTATAAATATGCATCAGTGGCGGATTCAGAAAATTCTCGAAAGGCCAGAGTACATTTTGGTCATTTTAACAATTAAGCAATTAATAAAATTATGGTTAAGAGGTCTTTAAATGCATTTTAGGTCCTAACTTTTCAAACGCGCGGTTGCCATTGCGCCCCGGGACTCACAAACTGCTTTATTCTGTTTTTTCTGTTTATTCATACTAGTTATTCAAACTGTTTATTCATTTTAATTAAATTTTTATTTAACAATATAATATATGATTGTAAAATGTTAGCAGCATATTTCATTTAATATATCTAAATAATACAACCTTCTAATTATACTGGAATAAGTTATATGTTGTACGTGTACTTTATACATTTTTAATTGTAAAAAAATATTTTCAAAAATTTTTATTTGCCAAATAGTTAAAATCTATGTAGATTTACCTATTCTCCATTTTTATAATATGGTTGTCTGTCTTTATAGTTTCTATAAGTCTCTTGGTTAATTTTTAATTGATATCTGAGTGTTATATATAATCATCTCAAAAAAACTTTCAGTAATGAGGGACCGCGGAGCTGGGGGGCAGGGGGGGCAAATGCCCCCCCAGCAAATGCAAATGCCCCCCAACTTTTGAAGGTGCGCCTATTTGAAGGTTGCGGCAATTTTAATACCTATATGTTGAAAAAATAGGAGGCATTATTAACACCTTTTGAGATTTTTTGTTTTAATCTGTCTATTAAATTTTGTAAGCGTTATATTCGTAATCTCTTGGAAGCGTGACGTCAAATAAGCTGTAAGTATAGTTTAAAAGTTATATTCATCAGCGCCCGCCTCCGTTCCTGATCAACTCTCTTCATCAGCACCTGCCTCCGTTCCTGATCAACTCTCTTCATCAGCGCCTGCCTC
>JAUZNC010049512.1:0-15594 GCA_034780395.1 Vannuccia rotundouncinata | reverse complement strand
GGACACTAAAAATCGCGTGAAACTGCGGTTTCACGAAAAAACGCACGGAAAAAGTCACAGTGTGGACGCGGCCTTAGTAATCACATTATAGCAGGTATTAGGATAATTAAAATATGATTAAATATGAGGGAAATCAAAGTAAATATAGGAGTAGCAAAACAAAAAGTAAAATAATGTATTAATGTATGTTTGACTCACTCTTTTTTCTAAAATTTACTATATTAATAGGTCTTTACATGGTCTTTGGCCGGTACGCAGGATCTATATTAGGGGGTTTTGTGACACTTTAGTCCCCCAGGAAAAATTTTTTGGGTGGCTGAAGCCTCTCAGCTTTTCCGCTTCGTACGCCACTAATACAAATAATACATGATAACATAATAACATAATATCAATGTAAAACTTAAGCAAGTTAAATTATCAAATTTATTATATATGTAAATTATTATAAGCGGAATTTTTAAATATCACGTGGCGAAATTGTTTCATATCAACATAATTCGTCCATAATTAAGTAATTTAGTAACATGTCATGTTTACCTTTTATTCTGCACTTTAAATATAAATAAATAGATATTTCATGGCGTTTTATGGTTGTCATTATAATCAAAGATAAATTTTCATGTCTGCTTGCTAACATCAAATAACTTAACTATCTAAATACTTAATTTAAACATGTACAATAACATATCATAAAAAATAGAAATGTATGTCTATAATTGCTATTGACAATAAACTTTATTTTACTTGAAGTCAAGATCTGATAAAAATTAATTTCAGTCTTAGGAGTAAGGCACACTTATTATAAAGATATTTTTAGACTTAAAAAATTTTCATACTGAAATAAATCTAATCAGTTATATATTATATAACCATTTCACATGTGTTACTTAAAATAAAATTAAATAATGTATTTGACTATTATCAAGCTGAGCCAATAAAATGTGCAGTAGTGAATCCATGACAAAATCCCCCTTAGACAAAATTCCCCTCTGATAAAATCCCCCCAGACAAAATTCCAGTTAAGAAAAAATCTTCTCCTTAAATTATATTTATTCAATTAATAAGTTTTACATGTCAATATATTCTATATGTATACTTTGGCAACTAAAAGTGAATTCCAACCAATCCAAGCTGCATTCTATATAGCCTAACAAGGATATATCTGGCATACATGATAGACCCAATCCTATCTTTTACAGTAGTTATATTAGGGTCAATTTTCTGACTTACAGAGGATTTTTTTTAAAGTGTCACCTGATAATTAGGTGACATTGCCTAGGCAAACAAGAAGGGGGCAATGATGCTGCCTTGAGGAACACCGCTAGTGATGGGTACTGGTGAAGAGAGTGAGCCTGATGTTTTGACAATTTGGAATCTGTTTGTGAAAAAACTATTGATCCAGCATATGACCTCTTTAGAAGCACCTAGGTTAGTGGCAGCATTGAGCACTGTTCCAAAGCTGACAGTGTCAAAGGCTTTGGAGAAATTGACAAGGAGTGTTTGGATGGCCCTGTTTGTGCTATCTAGGTAGGAGAGGGTGTTGTGATTGATGCGAATAAGGGCTGTAGTTGTGCCGGGTTTCAGAGTGAAGGTGAATTGGTTAGAAAAAAGATTGTTGTTGATGCTGGGGAAAAGATATTTCTGAAGAATGAGTTTTTCATGAATTTTGGATATAGAGACAAGGAGAGAGATGGGTCTAAAGTCAGTTATACCTGGATTGTCACATTTCTGGATGGGTGTGATGACAGCAAGTTTGAAAATAGAGGGTACTATTCCAGATGAGATGCTGTCATTGAATATGTTAGTTATCACAGGCACTAGTGTGGATGCATTTTCTTCTAGTATCCATCCTGGTAAGTAATCAATACCTTACTTTTCTTCTTCAATTTAAAGAGCTCTTCTTGAACTTCTGATGAGTCAAAATGCATATGTTGCGATGGTAGGTCATCTAGGTCGAAGGTGGGAGCTGTTTTGACTGGGTTAAAGTTGTCTGAAAAGTGTTGACTGAGGAGTTCGGCGTCAATGTTGACTTTCTTCCTTTCCTTGGTACTACATATTTTGTTGATCATATTCCATTTTGCTTTACAGTTGGGAGTGGTGTTTAGAAGATTAAGTTTAGATGATTTCGTCATACACTGTTCTTGAGAGTTGAGAGCTGAGTATTTGTTTAACATTACCTGAGTGGAAGGCTTGATCACGCAAGTTGACGGTATGTTTAATTGCTAGGGTAAGCCAGGGTGGGTTGTTGCTTCTGAAGCAATTTGTTTTGAGGGGATTGTATTGACATATATGGATTGTAGCATGGATAGAAGCATGTCTGTCTTTTCATTGATGTTGGATTAATTTGTCATTAGGTCACCCCAGTCGATTTTGGAGATAGTTCTGTTGACTTTGTGGCAGAAGTGTGGTTTGTGAATGCAAACAAGATGCTTTTCTATGGTGGGCCTGGGTCTAGAACTGTGGTTTAATGCGAGTATTGATACATGATCTAAATTGCTTATTGGTGAAAGGCGAGTTGGAGGGATGAATTAGTTAGGATTTTGGTTAGAATAAGATCAAGTGAGTTGTACTCTCTGGTGGCGAAAGTTAACTATGTTGGTAAGGTTGAAGGAACCAGAGAAATTGTGTAGGTGCTTTCAAAGGTCGTTGAAGTCTCTGCAGATTAGAATATTTGGGTTTGAAAGAGGAGAAGAGTCAATGATTTGGGATAGTTCATTCAGTTCAAAGTTATGTTTGATGAGATGATTCCAAAATGGGTGGTAGCCATGCAGCCATGTTTCGATGAGGACAACGATGTTGGAGAGATGCCTACTGATGACTCTTTTGATGTTGTCTATTTTGTTGCATATACCTCTGACATTCACGAGAAAAATGCTTGGTGCCTTAGAGAATTTTTGTTTTTGTGGTTGCTGTTGCCTGTGGATTTTAATTAGATTTAAAGAAATTGGAGATTTTCTGAAGAATCTGTTGTTGTAGCTAGCAGCATTGTTGCAGTTGTTAAGGTGAGGGACACTATGTGAGCTTGCTGCGTAGTTGTGGTTTTCTGATGTGCAGTCGTCATTGTTGACATTACAGATTGGGTAGGGGGAGAAATAGCATCATAGTGTTCATTGGTTTGAAGCTGCATGATATTAGTAGTAGCAGGCAGATGTCCAGAGTTGGGTTGAACATCTAATGTTTGATAGTGGTCAGTATGAGTGTCGAATATACATATACAAATTCGCTATGATGAGTGGGAGAAGGTCACCAATATCTGAGTTGTAGTGTTTATCTTTGATGTACTTTTCTAGTTGAAAATGAAGATCATTGGACAGACAGAAATATAATTACCATTGCTTTCAATGATAAGGTTGAAGTCTTATGTCATCTTTGTTAATGCCTTATTCATTCAAGCTTTTGTGAATAATGGTAGATGTTCACTCAAAAATAATTTGAGATCTTCTTTGCTTGAGAAGGTGCCCCTTCCTTGAATTGCTTCTAGGCGTGGGAAAATATACCTATCACAAAGGTTGCAATCCGGAGAGTACAGGGGCTGCTTGAGAATTCTGACTGCAGTGCTATTCAAAGAAGCCTTAGTGTTAATCGACACATGAGGGTGAGCATTGTCATGGACAAATCTTATGTTCTCCATCAGAAGAGGTTCATGCAGGTTTGCAAAGTGCTGTCGCATGGCTTGAAGGAATTCAATATATACTTCTGAATTAACAGTTTTTCCTTTTAGCAATACAATAAAAAAATGTTGACTACATGTAGATACAGCTATGATAGTAAGGAATTTCTTTTCCATTGTCGATTGTCATGCTGTTTGTTGCCTGTCTCCATCAGGTCCAACCCATGATCCAATAGTATTACTAGGTTTCAAATGCCTGGGATAGAACTATTTTTCATCTACTGTAACAGTATTCGATTTAGCAACACATGACTCAAAAGAGAGAAACATAGTCCTGCAGTTATCAATCCTCTGTTGACGATGTACATCAATAATGACATGTGGTACCCATCGGGTATGCATCCAAATTTGTTAAGATGTGATAGATCATACTTTCCATAAGTCAAGCATATCTGCCAATTCTCTGAATGACAAATCAATATCTTCTTCAATAGTTGCTTGAACTAAGGCCACACTATTTGTTCTCAGACCCAATTGGTCTTCCTTGACCTTCAGCTTTTACACAAGTAACATGCTCTCCATCCTTTAGGAATTTGAAAATTTGATGAATACAATGCACATTAAGAGTGTCATTAGGCCAGACGATTTCAAAATATTATGGATATCAGTAGCCTTCATATCATTTTGGAGAAGTGTTTCAATTACGTAAATCATTCTCTCATTATCGAACTCCATCTTATGCAAATTGATATATTGATAAGACGGCAAATATTGATTATACTGTAGGATATGTATTGATCTAATTATTTAACACAGCAGCATGCAAATATTCTCAATATTCAATTAACATTGCAGCTTACGGAAATATTTGATTTTGAATCAGTGTCGCTGAATTTTTGATTTAACAAACACAGACAGAAGTCAGCTATTAGTATGTAGAGATACAGAAATTTCTATGATAAAAAAACGCAGCCTATATTTAGCATATTTACTAAATATTTTGCAATATTTGAAACAAGTGTTACATACTGCTCAGGTGCATAGATTTACTAAATGTTCTCTTCCAAAATGGTTTGTTTGTAATTCGCAACAATTTTCTTCAAAAGGAACAACTTTATCTATAAAAGGGGCATTGTTCACACCCATTGACCCCCTAGGGGCACCCATGTTAATAGTCCGGTACAATTTACAAAGTTCTGCAAAACAATTATGGTTTACTGTTATTGTATAATTTTGATGTTTTATTTGAATAAAAAGTTAACTTGCTGGTAGTAACTATTAATTAAAAATTGTATTGTTATTTCAGTTTAGTGAATTTTGATTGTGCAAAATTTGTGATTTTACGAAACAGTAATACTTTAATAATTTATTATATGTTTTCTTGATTGGTCAATTTTTGATCTTAACCATTTCAGCTACACAATGAAATTACCACGAAATATTCGACGCTCAGTTCATGGTAGAAACAGATGGAAGAAGGGCGAAAGTGGAGCCAGTAATCCTGAAATTAATATGCATAGAAAGGCAGCCAAAAGTGGAGGAACATTTCTGAAACCGGCTCCACCTTCTCTCGGTTCTATCCCCCTTACAAGAAAGGCCTTGGATAAACTTGATATTGGCATGGTAATATATAGGTTCAATGATCTTTTATTTTTATATTTCTGTCAACGATTTGTCTTAATTTTATTTCTTTAGTCGGAGACAACTGCCGATGACGAAGTGATCTCTGTAGCGGACACCTTTCGATCATGGGCCACCAGTGTTACCCAGTGTTCCAACCCCATCTTTAATCGTGTCATGGATCCTTGGGCTGGTAACACTGCCCAGCAGAGGGAGGCTCTCGCAGTTCTGGCGGGTGTCACACAAACTTTACAGGAGAAAGGTGGAAAGGAATCCAATACCGAGTATTTTGCTGCTCTGGTTAGTATAGCAACGAGTATGACCTTTAAACATATCAAAATCATTCAGTCAAAACGAAGCAGAAGAAACTCTTTAAAATAATGTTAGTCTCTCCATTCTTATTGTTCCAAATCATAGTTAACAATTTGGGAGAATCACCAGCTTTTGAGAAAGAGGTCCTCCATAAATATACAAAAGACTCCTTTCTTCACTAATGCTTTACCTCCACAATAGTTCCCTTTTCACAAATTTATTCGTCAGACAATGTAATTATTCAATCGAGAGTTTTTTCACTATGAACCCTTTTCAACTGATACATTTTTGTAATCTTAAAGCCCGAATTGAGAACCGTTCCGTCAAAATGGAGTCTTCCTAGGACTACCATGAAATTAAATAAATGATAAAGTCGTCTCTAACGAAGAAAATCTAAAGTCCATGAAATTACTCTTTGGTAAAGAAAACTATGCATAGCATGTATGGTTTACAGCGTTCTACCGGTTATTGCTCCCGCGGTTTTCATTCCTAATATGCCTTTTATACCGTTAATGCGTACTTGTATCCGGGTCCGATTCTATATAGTTACTACAGATAGTGTATCAATATTGCGATCTATACCTGAAATCTAAAATAAGGGTTTTTTGTTTTAAAATAAACTGAAGTACATTCTTTGTACTAAATTAGATGATATGTTCATTCATATAACATATGAAATTGTATGATCATGAACACATACACCTCTTTGTTTCATTTATTTAACTGTTTTTTTTACATTATTTACTTACAGTGTATTGTAATCACTTTGTTTATAATATTTTCGTCAATGCAGAAATCGTTATTTTATAATATGCAGAAATCGTTATTGCGAACTTGTCATAATGTATTTTTATTTCATAGCTGTTCCCTAAAAAAGCGTAGCTAATCCGAAGCTTTTAAAGGACTATTTGTATTATTTATATCTATCAACCCCGTTTTTATCAATATTTTCCAATTGAGGACTCAATCCAAAATTAAATCATGTTTTAATTGCAATATTAATTTTACGTCAAATCCATATGGAAATTTTACTTACGTATCAAAGACAGCACATTCGTTTTGATCTTATCTAATTTTAATGTTGCCTATAATTTCAGCTGTTATGTTTAGAATCTGTTGAGGATACAAGTACTCAGTCTGCGATTGGCTATCTTCTTAAAACTGTGATGACAAAGGGGTAAGCATGCAATGATTTATAGAGTCTAAATTATAAATAAATTAATTCAGACAAAGGTTTATTCTGGGTTGTAATCTCTTCATGTTTCAGAGTACCAGAGGCGGTTCTTCGAAGTGCTTTTGGTAAAACGGTGAAGCCATTGTTGAACCTTTTGCAGAAAAGTGCTGCTGACGAGACTCAAACTGCTCTGACCAAAGCGGTAGGCATTACATATTTTTAGCTATTATGAATATCTAATAAATTCACAATCGATCCATTCCATTCCTTCATGTTCAGATGCTCTTCTGTCTTGGTCATCTTCTGCGCGTCCAAGAGGCCCAAGTATGGACCTACTCCTCTACTCGCCAGGTCTACAATTCAATTCTTCAGTTTATCACCCATGAGAAGCCAACTGTTCGTCGGGCGGCCCAGCGATCCGTCACCGCGGTTCTCCGCTCCTGGTCCATTCTCTACGCTGATCGGGACCCTCCACCTCACCCCGCCTCGGCGGATACCGAGCGCTTCACCAGCAACGTCTTAGCCGAGGAGAGAAGAGCGGCGGGAGCTTCTCTCAAGACCGGGGAGGTAGGGCTACATCGATTGCTCTATGTGCTTGATTTCCTCAAAGAGTCCCTATGTGTGATGCCGGCCAAGCATTTACAAACTAGTGCCGAGTCTCTGTTGGAAGTTCTCAGACTACCGAATGTGATGGTGAGAAACGTTGTCTATTGTGTCTTGACCTATTTCCTATAATTATCGAATTTCTTTAAATAATCTGTTTTGTTCAATATCCATATCTATATAGTGAATCCATAGAAATCTGTTAACATTGAGTTTGTAGAATGTCAATTAAACATTTTAAAATTATAAATCATTATTTATTATAGCCTTTCCTTCTTAATTTAAATCATAATACATTTTGTGGCTATCTATAACATACAATATCTTTCATTTCATTTTCCGATATAAATTCAAATCAATTTATTCAGTATCCATAGAAATTCAGTAGAACAAGTGAAATTGATATTATCAATGTTTAAATAGTTTTCAAATTCATCGAATTATTGATCAGCTGAATGATTTCTTTCTTTTGTTGTTTACAAACTGTGAAAGTAAATATTGTAGTATCTATCCATTTTACATGTTTATATGGTTATATTCCTCGTGCTTCTTCCATAAAACAGCTCCACTGCAAGGTGCTTGAAGTATTCCGGGAGCTTCTATGCTCCGCGCCCGCTCCCTCCTGCCTCCCTCTGACTTTGTGTGGTCAACTGTGTAGCGCTCTATTCACCCATCAACCGGGGAACGAAGAAGCGGAAACAACTCGGCTCTGGTTGGCCGCATTGAGTGCCGGTATAGCTCACATGACGTCCTTAGACGAGGGTTCAAAGATTGCGCTGCCTCATCTCTCTCGACTGATTACACAGAGTCTGGCCTTGTTGATCTCCCCGGCTCCTGTGGTTAGGTCCACTGCCTTCAGCACTGTTAACAGATTGATTACAGAGGTTTTGGTAGGTCCATCTGTTTGTGTTTGACTTATTTTTTGTATATTCTATGCTTTCTTTTCTTTTCGTTTTTATTAATAATTGAACCTTTTCAATCAATTTTCTCTTAGCCGGACTTAATCACACAACTTCCTGCCAACTCCATCACGCCTCTCTTTTCATCCATCCGTTCCGCAATGGGTTACCACTACCACGAAGCCTGGTCTCAAGTGTTGCGTCTTCTGGCCAGCTTTATTCGTGTTTGGGGAAGTGATGGAACCCTGCCAACTGGGTCTTTGCTCGGTCAACTGGTTGATATCAGACTAACAGAGAACACGGCCCTAGTAGGAGAGGTCGATAATGTCGTGGCAACAGCGATTGAGGTGTACGGCCCTAGGATGGTGTTGGGCGTTGTGCCACTTGGTATTGAGGAGGATCTGTAAGTCTATATTATAATTAAAAATATATCAACACTGATTAACTGTATATTATTTAAATTTTTAATTGTATCAATTATTTACCGTTTAAAAATATCGATTGTTTACGGTTTTAACAATATCGATTATGTATAGTTTTCAATATATATATATTTTAAGTTTTTTAAAAATATTGATTATTTTAATATTATAATTTATACAACATTATGGGTAAAATGTAAAATAATTATCAATTGTATAAATATCCTTTGTTTATAGTTACATTTTTATATTGCTTATTTCCTAAATAATACTTTACAGTGCTGGCAAGTTTGAGTTCCGTCGCTCCTGGTTGCTCCCATTACTTCGTAACCACGTTAAGTCAACAGAAGCCTCCTATTTCCACGAAGCTTTCTTTCCCCTGTCCAACCGTATCCAAGACTCGATAAAGAAGCTTCAGTCAGAGGGACGTCAAAATGAGGCGGCAGTCTGGTCCCAACTTCGTCTCCAGTTGTGGGCCACTCTGCCTGGCTTTTGTACTGACGCGAAGGACTGGGGACAGCTCAAGTCCTCCGATGGTTTACTTGTCACCATGGCAGCACAACTGGAAGCGGCACCAGAGTTGAGGGGAGACGTAATGGCGGGATTAAGAAAGCTATTATTCACTGCCTCACAGCAAGGTAGGCAAACTATAATTTATGACAATAGCTTTTTTTCATTTTTTAACTCATTGTCAAAATGCTACTAATATAATATGTATTTCAGAGGAAGCCAAGAAAGTAATGAAGCTCTTTGCTAAACTATTCGTCCCAAAACTTCTTGGTATTCTTGAAACATCCGATGATGACGAAGATCCCAAACGTTTGAAACAAATGCTGAATCACACTCTTGATGCATACTTCCCACTTGTCAATAAAAAGGTAACTATTTGTTATCTGCAGAGACTTATCTTACCTCTACATAAGAACATAGCTGTATTTAGATTTCGTTTATTTTTCCTGTCCACACTTACAGATGCTTCATTCTGCTTGTCTGCGAGCTCTCAGCAAGTCATTGGAAACCAAATGGTTAGTTCTAAAGTTTCATTATCTTTTTGCTAATGTTAAATGTTTTCAATACGTTTTTAATTTAACTAAATTAAACACAAGTTTTGTCCGTTTAGTTATATTAGTGTTACAATTGTTACATTTCAGCAATATCTATCTTGATATGCTCATTGTCATGGTTCCACATCTGAGTCAAGATTCTATTGGACAAGTCCTCGAAGAAACAGAGCCATTTATGAAGGTAATAATCATTCTAATAAGTTTTGAATCATATTTTTGTCTCTTAGAAAATTCTTATAATATAATAATATTGAATATTTTTTGTTTGTTTTATAAACCGGTTTATGAGATTCTTTTCTTTATAATTTGATGCACTTATATTTTCCCACTGCCCAACAACCATCTCATAATTGAAATATATCAGTATAATAATCAATGACAAACTGGTTGTTTATTTGTATAATAATATATCGTTCTCGATACAGGGCCACGCAGCTAAGCTTCAGAAGAAGGCTTATCGTCTTCTCGAAGAAGTCTGTAGATCTAATTGGGAAGAAGCGGTCACTTACACAACTTCTCATATCGACTTACTTCTCGAGCGGCTCAAGGATTCCATGGACTGTGTCAAACCACCCAACAAGAAGTCTAGATTCCACTGCTACTTGCACCTGATTGGCCGAATGGCAGAACCGCACACAGATGTCTTTAACTCCCTCCTGCCAGAGGTTTGAGCGATATTTTCAATTAAGCATATTTGGTAACATGCCTCATTTCCTTTTCGACATTGGGTTCAGGCGTTGATGTCTCTCCGGGATATCAACAGCAAAGCTAGAAGTGCCGCCGCCAACCTCCTGGTTCAAATGGTTGTGGCCCTGGCTCGTTGGAGAACCGGCTCAGTCACCCCTGGCGAAACTCCAGACACGGACACCCTGTCGGAGTGTCTTTCCGAGTTTCTCCAACGACTCTGGCCAATTCTCAGTCCCGACAACAAAAAACTGGCGGAGATGACCGCCCATGCTGTCGCTTGTCTGTTTAGGTCGCGCGAGTTGGCTGGTGCAGTTACGTCAGAACACGCAGACGGCGCGATCGATGTAGCCATTCGACTGCTCAAATGTGAGCATCGAGAGTTGGCAATATTGGGCGTCGAGTTGATTCGACTGTTAGCTCGCTATGTGGGTCGTTTGATAACTCTGGAGCGACTGGTAGGTTGTTATATTTGGGGTGGTTTGAAATCGGTTATGTTCTTATTGAATGAGTTTTATTCTACGGATATCTGTTGTTAATATAGTTGGAACCTCTCCACAATATGAATGAATTGCATCAACTTCCGCTGCGATTCAACGTCAAAGCTGTTATGGCCAAACTTGTTAAGAAATTCAGGTTTGTAATCTTCCTTGAACACATCATTGAAACATTTATTGTATTCTTTAAAACAACTTATGTATTATAAAATAGCTTAAACAATTACGAAATATTATTAGTATGTTACGTATTAATCATCTGGGAAATTCTCGTCAAAGATATTGTAAATTAATTTCTTCAATCTATCGATGGATAATAATGATGTCGAAAAGGGTTTAAATAATACCATGCTGTCTTCTGTTTTAATTTTCTGCTTTTTGCTTACAGTTTGAAAGTGCTACAAGATTTGGTACCGAGTAACTACACCAAAATGTTGACCAACAGCTTCAAAATGCATGCTCGTAGCGAACGTAAGAAGAAAGATAAGACCAGAGCGGGTGCTAGTCAACTGGACGACAGTGATGATGAAGATACTGACATGAAGACTTCTATAAAGAACACAGAGTGAGTACAACTAAATGATTCTCTTTTCAGTTAAAACATTTGTCAGGGATCGGTATAAACTATTTACATAAACACATTATCATAGATATTGATTAATTATTGATTCAAATTAAGTGTCATGATATTGATTTATAAATTACTGTCACTCGGATTTATATATTGATTTTGATTATATCACGTTGCACATCTATTTTTAAAAAATTCTATATTATTAAAGATTATAAAGAAATCTTGATAACTGTTTTAACTTCATTTATCTCAAGCGTCAACGAGCTTCTTCAAGACACTGACAGTGAAGGAGAGGAGAAGGAAGGTCCAACAGCAACCGACTCGAAAGAGTCCCGAAAGACAAAGAAAAAGCAACAGAATGCCCCCGCTGGATGGTTAGAAGAGGCTGCTGGAGAAATCATTGATATGGCTGATTCTGCCGCTATTTCGAAGCGTCTTCATGCAGGGCAGGTATCCAAGACAGCAACTACTGTGAAAAAACGTGCGGATCCCTTCAAGATGCGAAATGGGAAATTGGTGATTGAGGATGAAGATGAGAGACCCGAGGCTCACGTCAAGAGCAAAAAACGAAAGAATGCAGGTACTAATTGTAACAATATGTCATGACTTTTGAATGTTTTGAACACTAATTATAAATAAGGAATACTTACCTTTATTTTTGTAGAAGACAGTGAAGAAGAACTTCGAGCCGTTGACGATCCAGACTCTGACCCAGAGCCTTCTGCCAAGAAGTACCGACCAGGCGGTGTTGGTTTGCACAGAGACACCAAGAAACAATCGATACCCGGGGCTCAATATCGATCCTCGAAAGCGGCTGGTGATATGAAAAAACCAGGTCGTCCGGATCCTTATGCCTACCTACCATTGAGTCAGTCGAGCTCTCGAGGGGACAAGAAGTTCCGTTCATTGATGAAAACGGTGTGTAAGGGGGTTGCAAGGGGGAAGAAAGCAGCCAGAATGGCACAGTCCAAGCATGGAGGGAAAAGGAGGCGATAAGAGACATTCTATGTGTTTTATTCTTTTTCTCCAGAAATTATCTTTCAGTTTATTTGTTAACTCTAATTATTACGTTGTACAATGCAATACTGTATTCTTGAATAACAGCAAGCCTACTAGGTTTTAGGTTATGTGTATATATAATTAAAATAAATATATTAATTAATTGTGGTTTTTCATGGGTGTCGTAATGACACTATTATTTATGTTCTACTACTATTCAACTTCATTTATTTATTTACTTAACTAGTTTCCCAAATTTAACGATTTTAGTTTCCCAAATTTTACAAATGTTAGCAATTTTACCGAATTCGACTAACCTTGCGAGATTTTATGTACAACCACGTTTTCTACAGTAGCTAAATGTCAGCTTGGTACACGTGTCAATTACAAGATTTGTAAACCTTTTGATTAAGTACATAACGAAGGCACAAGTGGTCCCAATTCATATTAGCTTAGGAAAATCAGTATATTACACCATGACTTTTTTTTGAAGAAAGGCAATCCGGTTCGCTGAAATTTATGCTTTATTTAACTAGTTAAAGAATCCATAAAATACAATCTAATTATTGAAATAGAATTCCAGTAAAACTTTTTATAATTCTAAACTGCTGTATGTTGAATGGGAAAATTACTTATTGACTACTAATGTGCGTTCCAGAATTATTTACGTCAGCATGAATAGCTCCTTGTAGGTACTCCACTAACTTAATGATATTTTTCGTTGTCTAAGATTCGCAGGTTGCTGAAGACGTCTGCAATTTGTAACCGGAATTTATAAGAGAATTGTAATGTTATTTCGTCTAATTGATGTACGCTATGGAAAATTTGTTGCCAGATATATATCCACCATATTGAACAAATAGTGGGTGTGGGTATATGGTTGGCCCGATTCGTCTTTCAATGAATATCTGCTTATAAATTTATTAATACGTTGAATTAAAATTTCAGCGGTAAATTGTTTAATTAACTCATACAATAAGTAAAATTAGTCAAAAGAATGTTATAATATAAAAATTACACAATCTAAGATATGCTACTTGGAGTGTGCACATGAGTATTCTATGCCATGAAAAGAGGACAGCCGTTAAGTAATACATTTATTAATTAAAAAAAACTTTTTACATCTTCTATAATATTGCAAATAAAAGATTCGGAAACAACAATTATAAATCAACTAAATAAGTCAATGAAATTAATTTATTTTAATTTTTTAATAAATTTTAAGGTATTCAGCATTAATAGACCATTTTATAATATATTGTAAACATGGAAATCTTAAATAATATATATTAATTTAAATAATTTATAAAATAATATTTATTAATAAATAAAATTAAGGGTATTCGTTTGACTTATTCCTAAATAACATTTATATGCACTCTTTTTTTACTCATTTTGAAAATATACTAATAATATTTTTTTTAAATAAAAGGGATACATTTATGTAATTGTTTTTCCATAACATTTATAAATTTGAAAGCAATTAAAATTAAGGATTCAAAAGATTAATAAAATAGAAGTAACAATGGATTGTTTTATGAAATAATATATTGTATGTATGCATGTTTGTTTTGTATGTATAATGTATCAAATTTTTAAAAAGTAATTTTACTAGCCCCTTTAATTAATAGTCATACTTTACCGTGTTTTTTCATTTTATAATAAATTGTCATTAAATCTTATTAATTTATATGAATATTACAAATAATCTATAACATAGTTGTAACATAATCTCATAGGTATAAATTTTATTGCTTTAGATTACCTTTAAAAATGTCTGTTTTATCTTCAGTCAATATCTAATTTATTATAAATGAATATTAGATAATATATAAACAGTATTGTCAGTCCAAACTCATATCTGATTATTAATTTTTTAATTTTATACAAATGGAATTAATAGTTATTTTGAACAATACATTTAGGTAATTGTATATAATTTAAAATGTTTTACTATAAATTATATAATGTATTTTGATTAATAAAGATTGTTACAAAATTAAATATGTTTTAATAAATTTATTTCATGCAAACTAGTTTGTACAAGTTATTCTTATTTCAAATTTTTATACATTTGAATTTTCTCTTTTGATAGCATAGCTGGTGCTGCCATTTTTCCTTTGAGGGTGATTTTCCTAAGGGGCTAATTTTCCAAAACATAATTTAACTGACAAACTGTTTTCCCATATAATAATTTTTCTGATTTATGTTATTTGATTATTTCTGAAAAACAGTCAGTACAACAATAATTGTAATTTATGGCTGAAAAACAGTTTATTTAGCATCAGTAATTGTAAATTATTGTTGAGAAATAGTCAGTTTAGCATTAATTATAAAGAAACAGTTTGAGATTAAGAGCACTATTATGGGAATATTGATGGCCATTATCACTTAAGTGTGGATTTTTTAAGTTTCATATTATCATTTTTGATGCTAATATTAAATTATGGTGCTTTTTATTATGTTTGTTTTAATAATTATTAATATGGCATCATATTTTATGATTTTATCTCAATTATCTGAGTAATCATGGAATCATTTGTATAAATTAACCTAAATTTCTAAATAAGAATAGGTTTTGCTGATGCTGTAGAATAAATTAAATGTTTAATTAATTAATTTTCTTAGATATTCATTGTTATAATAAAATGAAAAGTCTTGTTTAGAGTAAATTTGCTTAGAATACTTTAAAGCTTATTAGCAAAAGAATAGTTACAAAAAAACAGATTTTTAAATACTAATTGTTTCCAAATATGCTAAATTTCTAAAATATCCAAATAGGCTTTATTTGCTACAAATTTTAAAATTTGGAATTTTATTGCATTTTATGGTCATCATCAAAAATATCATTTTCTTGAGTAAATGAGTTAGCATATGTCAAAAACCATATGTTTAAGAATAATTTAAAAACCACTTATCATTTAGCTTTATATATGCCCTTAGAATTTACAATATTTAGTGTATAAGTTATTTGTAAGTAAATTAATATATATATATATATTAATATATGTGGGACAAAACTGGCAACTCTCTTGATACATGGCTAAAACAATACAAAGTGAAATTAAAACACTGAACTGACAATCACAATTATGTATAAACACAACACAGCTAGAAATACAGCTGTTATTTAGAT
>JAUZNC010049501.1:0-15595 GCA_034780395.1 Vannuccia rotundouncinata | reverse complement strand
AATATAAGTTTAATCAATAAAAATACTCTTGTTTGATTTTTTTTAAATAATTAACATTTGGCCGAATACTTTCCGACAAGACTGTATGCAAATGAACAAATTAGATGATGGTGTATATTTCAAATCTACCTTAATGTGAGATAGAATAATCATTAACAAAAAAATAAAATAACATATAAACAAATAAAAAACATAATTATGTATATATAGGTATATAATATTATATCATCAAGGTTAATATATAGTTATGTTACAACATTCTACAAATTGTTACTTTTAATTAGAAATTATCTTAATTTATTTATAGTCATGGAAAAATAGTTCTCTAGAAAAGTCATGGAAAATTAAGAGGAGAATATAATATATAAAATAAAATATCATTGAAAATTTTTAAAATGTCTAGAAAAATAAAAGCATGTCAACTATCACCATTAGGTCTTATATGTAGGCGCAGATGAAGTCATATCCGAAATTGTCATTTTGTTTAGGTTAGAAGTTTGTATCTTAAAGACTGATTATGTCTGATGCTGCTGTAGCAGACCCTGTTGTCACCAGGTAGTTTTAAGATCAGAGAGAAGGCTAGTACTGCTGCTAAGCCCAAGTTTCAAGACTGCTAAGAAGTATATTATATTATTTCTTTTGAACTCAATGGATAGAACTGGAAATATTTGAATTATTTTGAGTTCCAAACATCGAGTTCAAAGAAAATAAATTGTATTCAGCTATGAGTGAACTTTTAAAACTGGTAATCATAGCAGGAACTCACTTTAAAAAAGTTTTATTTTTGGTCTAGTTTTATTATCAAGCCCTTGGGTCATTAAAACAATTTGTCTCCTCATAACTAGAGTCACTTCTCATCAATGTGTATGTATAACTTTTTTGATACATTTAAATTTTAAACATATTATCTAATTTTATTCAGGCTTCATACTGGTTTTAATAAAAATTGGAAAAGTCTTGAATTGCAAAAAATTATTCTAGCATATGGAAAAGTCTGGAAATTTTAGAAAAAGATATTTGAATTTATGAAAATTAGTAAATGGTCCTTGGAATTTAAAGTATTTATTATTACTAGTTTGACAGTATAGAACTATATGGAACCATTTTTGCAAATTATAGTTTGTTATTTCATATTTCAGTAACATAGTTATAACAATTTACTTTATAAATATGTATGAATAAGTTCAAAACAGTCAACTACCTCTAGTCTAAGACACTTCTCATCAATGTGTATTTTTTTGTCTAATTTTTCTATCCAGCCCTGGGGTCATTTAAACAATTTGTCTCTTCATAGCTAACATTTTAAATAAAATACATGGATATTCTGAAATTTTATTAAACTGTGAAATTTCTCAAAATTCTGAGTCCCAAGACTGTAGGTGGGAGATGATCATACCTACATTCCTTATTATAATATTATTGTAATATATCAACAATCATGTACTAAATAGCTGGCCATGGGTATAATTTTTGAATAATATCTAAAATATTTCAGTAATCATACTCATGTATTAAATAGAAAGCTGTGGATGTGTCATAAGCTTGTTTAACCAATATTTAATAATGAACTACCTTAGGGTATTAAGTTAACTCAGCAAAAAACTAACTTGACAAACACATTTGGCTAATTCAACAAAATATATAATTAATCACTTGTACCCGGGTAGCAAGACTGTCTTGTCATGACAATTACATTGATTTTATGGAGTTTTAAAAATAGATTCTAGCTAAATCAGTGAAGATATAGGTTTGACTAACCCTGTGTTAGGTTATAAAACATGTTTGACCATTTCCCATTGCATGAGGAGATATAAATAGAATTACAAAAATGTTGTTCTGATTGGCTGATAGTAGGTGATTTTCAATAAATAAAATGAAAGCTATTTTATAATGATTTTGTGCCAGTAAGAGAAATGGAAAGATTTAAATTTGAATGTCCACAAATTTTCTAAAAATATATTTTAGACATTGAGTATGAACCCTATGAACGTGATCATTATGAAGTAATTCATAACATTTTGTTTAGACATATAATACACAACTGAATTATAATAAAAAACAATATATATAACTCGGAAAGCTATTTGTATTTATCTTGACTATATAATATTAACCTTATATTATATTTCGTCATGTGAATTACCACATTTAACATCCTATCACTCATTTCAACCATTATATAATTGAATTTATAAATTCATGTTTTAAAATATAATTTTGTTATTTTAGTATTAAAACCATTTTAATCATAAAACTTATCTATATTAAAAGATGCAGAGACATGCATAACTATAAAGCTACCAATTTGATTTAACTGTTTTTTTATAGTTTCTGTCTACTAAGCACTTTATTTCTATTGATTGTTTTGTATTGTAATCTCACTCATCCTAAACCTTACTTAGATTACACTTTCTAGTATTAAGTATAATATTATTACTATTTATCAATTCAATATCTCTAATGCTTTTATACTATCTTGACTAGATAATATATATTATGATAAAACATGATATTCTTGTTATATACATATTCATAAAAATCATGTTAACAATCGCATATTGCATTTTTATGAGTACATTAATTTACAAATATTTTCTCTGCTCCTAGACTGACTGAATGCTCTGCTAAAAAGACTACCCAGTCATCGTGGCTTCCTCTAGGACCTGTAAGCAGAGGGTTGAGTGGTAGGTAGAAGGGCAGTAGTTCTGACTTCTACAGCCTCTAGTTAGAGAGAGGGGTTAGTCGTCAGCCTGAGAGTGAACGAGAAAGTAAAAGTTGTACTTAGAAGCGGCGGAAACTTGCATGTACTCTCCCAGTATAGAACAGTTGTTTGTCCAAGATCGCTATGGAGATGAGAGGCAGCATCACATTTTTAAGGAGAACAAGTTAAAGTTGACCAAACACATGAGTCACCTGCCCAGCTTTGCGGCGGCCGTAGGCAATGGTCTACAACAGAACAATCCTCTTGTAAAAACCGAACCTTTACCTGCCAACTTTAAGAAACGCCGTGTGGAAGAAGTCTTCAAAATGATGTGTCAAAACCGAATGGACACCACCACCGTATCTTCACAAAAACCAACTCACAATGAGTCAACTGGTATCGCCAAACCAATTCCTGCTACTAAGCAGAGTCATTCTAATGGAGACTATCCAATCGTTTTGGGGGAAAGTCTCAACTCGTCTACAGAACGTTACGAAGTTGAGTCCTTCCTTGGTAGAGGCACATTCGGTCAAGTAGTAAAATGTCGCTGCCTCAGCAACGGGAATATGGCTGCTGTGAAGATACTGAAAAACCACCCCTCTTATCTTCGTCAAGGAAATATAGAAATTCAAATTCTGCAAACACTTAACCGTGAAGACACTGAGGCCAGCAACATCGTGCGGGCAATTGAATGTTTTGAGCACAACAAACACATGTGTCTGGTGTTTGAACTTCTCGGACAGAACTTGTACGAGTACCTAAAGGCTAACAAATTTCGACCCATGGCAGTTACAGATATTCGCCAGATAACGCAGCAGGTTCTGTTGGCTCTTGCCAAGTTAAAAACGCTGGGTCTTATTCATGCAGATCTGAAACCGGAGAATATAATGTTGGTTGATTCGGATAATGGATTTCCCGGATTCCGAGTTAAGGTGATCGATTTTGGGTCAGCGTGTTATAGCGCCAAAGCTGTTCAAAACACATATTTACAGTCACGATACTACAGGTAAGTTAACTATTAAAACAACTATTATAAACATTGCATAACTTTATTTTGTACGAAGTATACATTCTGTGTTGGTTCTTATAAATTTGAATGTTGACCTGATTAAATATTATTTCATTCGGTGTCTGATAAAATCAAAAAACTTTCTTTGAATTCTCCTTTTGATTTTGTAATTTTAAAATAATATATTATACTCTCATTGCAATATTCTCAAACCATTGAAATTGTAGTTTGTATAGTATTAAAAATAATTGATTGTGTATTACAGAGCCCCAGAAATATTGCTCGGCCTTCCATTCAACGAAGCAATCGATATGTGGTCCTTGGGTTGTGTGATTGCTGAACTCTTCCTGGGTTGGCCATTATATCCCGGAGCTTCTGAATATGATCAGGTTCGTGGCATATAGATTCCATAAAATAAATAAAATAAGCTATAAATAAATTTTTTTGAGAACATTTTTATATCTGCAATCTTTTTGTTAAATATCCTGTTACAATATATTGTTGATTCCTGTTAAAAGACTATGAACTATAAAAGTTTGTCCATTATCTAGCAATATCACATTTCGTGTTTGTGTCCCCTTTGTAGAAATACTTCGAGATTACTTTTGTATTCCTAAATTTGAAGAATTGTCCTTTGCTGAGCTAATGGTTTCATTTTTCTATAAATGTATAATATCTTTCTTATTCACAGCAAAGAAACAAGATTTTATCTTATGATTTTTTTCATTTTATGATTTTACAATTTGATATAATGTTGAGGCCTCTCCTTGAGGTCTCCAATCTCATCTATATTTCTAACATCACACTTAGGTACACTTCTTAATTTGAGGTAATCATTTGCTAAGTTCTTGTATCTCTCTCTCTATATATATATATGTATTGACAATTGACGTTGTTTATATAGGTATTTAACGATCTCTTTCTTTCTTGAGAGATGTAGTTGTGGCGTTAAGTGCTAAATTCAGTTGGATTGTTGCCCCTTGGCGTGCACTATCTTTCTCATGATGCTATATTATAGTTAATCTATCTTTACACATTGCTACTGACCACGCTGTGCTACTCTAATGCGTGCAACGTCAAATCGTTCTACAATTGAGTCTGGTTTAGCTAATCTATTTGGCTTGCTAGTTTCTATGGAGCCCATATTTCTGTAGTAATGGGGTTGATTTATTGCGTACCCGCTTTTTCACACATTGGAGTATCTATTCAGTTTACTTTTTATAATATTTTCTTACATATTATTAGATTTATTAGTTTGGCTATTGATCGTTTAGTTAAAATTTGCGATTGATGATAATTTATATTTTTATAAAATCGGATGCGGACGATTCATGTATAATTCTGAATAATTGTAATTTTTGTGATGCCATCTGTATTAGTTAGTACTATTTATTTTTATAGTTGTGTAATTTTTGATGAGATAACTATTTTATTTTTATATTCTATTTGAAAAATGGAGATCTGTCAATTTTCCGTTCGAAAGGTGATTCGGGGTCAAGTGTTCACAGATAATCCAAACTGTTTATAACAGATCTCTTGCTAACTTAACTACGTAAATCAATATCTGTTCAAGTTGGTAGAGATTGTGTATCATTCTCCTCTCTCTCTCTATAAAATTCAGACTAATGATTTCCTCTTAATAATACTTTTCACATCGATTTAAACGAAATTCTTATCATCATAGTTCATTGATTTGGAAAAGTTTTTAATTGAATCTGAAAATTTTTAAGTTTTTAAGAATAATTTTTTTCTTTCTGAAAGTACATTTAAAATATACATTTAATTACACTGATCTTTATTTATTCTACCATTCGATTAAATTTAAACGTTAAATATTGAATCTACAATTTAACTTGGAACGAACGGTTTCGATAACAGTTTATTTATGATTATCGGGCACCAATTATACTGTATTAGTAATGCATTTTTTTAAATATATATTAACTGCTTGCGTTTATGTCATGACTAATTTTGAATAAATCATTTTGATTTATAAAGCACAGTGACACTCCTTCTCCTTTTACAGACTAATCAATTAAATTCGTTTTATTAAAGCTGATCAATAAACCATGTTCTATTTGATATTAACCAATCAGGTGCGCTACATCGTAGACACGCAGGGCCTGCCACCAGTGGATCTCATCAACAGAGCGTCCAAGTCAAGTCGATTTTTCGTCTGTGAAGCATTCAACTACACCTGGCGACTGAGAACTCCTGCCGAACAACTCAACAACAATAACAACTGCGATACTCCTGGGCAGAATGGGGCCCAACCACGCGCTAAAGAACCGCGCAAATACATCTTCAATTCGTTAGACCAGATTGCTATGGCAACTACAATGGGGAACGGAAGTGGCGGGGAGTTTGAAATTGAGACACGTCGTCAGATGGCCTCTCTTCTTGCTATGATGCTACAATGGAACGGAACAGAAAGGGTGGCTCCAAACTTGGCATTAAGGCATCCTTTTATTACTGCCGCGTACTCTATTAAATGGTAAAAGAGTTCTCATATTTTCATCTCGTTATTCTTTATATTATGATATTTTTCTTGAATTATTTACATTGTATTCAAAATCATTTCAATTAACGTTGTTTTAAGAATATCGTAATATAATCGTTAGCTCTTGTCTGTTGTAAAATTTGTTTTTGACTAGACAGTGTAATTATTTGATGTTTAAGGGATGTAGTGGGGCTTTTACAAGTCAACTAAAATGAATTTTTAAGACGAAATTTAAAAGCTTAACGGACCTTCTTCAAATTTCATGCAGGAAAATTTGAAAAGAGACGAATTAACATTTCAAATTAATGGAAAAAAATATTTGAAGATTCTAGAAACTAGACTAATTAGAATAAAGTCTGTTTTTTGTGTGAGTTTGACTTTTGTTTTTTGTTTTATGTTACATTAAGGCACCCTTTAAGTGTTTTGTATCTAAGAATGTTGACTATATAGAAAGTTCGCTAGAGTAAGTGGCGCTATTCTTCTGTTTGAAATGTAAAGTGCTGGATGAAAGGTGCTGCTTCTTAAATGTTGTTGTTCTCTAGACAGATGTTCTCTTTCACTACTGAAGAATGTCAAGTGCCGATAGGTTTGTTAGATTTTAGTATCCGGTTCAATTTTTATAATTGAAAAGTTGTATTTGTGTCAGTTTATATTCCGGGTGTTTTATTTTACTTTTGTATTTTATCTAGTTGCAACAATTACTGTTTACGTGAAATCACTACTTTGCGTTGAGATGTTAATAATACGCTATATTATGTACTATTTTCAAATTGATGTTTTCGATTGTTTTTTTGTGATAATCTTGTTTACACAAGTTTTTTGGGAAATATATATTTACACTCGTTTTGATATTGCAGATCGTGTTTGTAATCCGTTTCTAGATTAAATGTGTAATTCAAAAATAATTTGATCTTAATACGAAAACGCACTAATGCATCACTTCTTTATATCTGATATTAAAAGAGCTTCACATAATATTATACTTTAATCATATTTTTAACAGCAATTAGATCTGTTTGAACTTAGATCTATGAATTTCTTACTTGTTATATGTTGCCTCCAGCGGGTGTTTTTTATATTATATATTCCTGTTTATTGAATTATTATTTAATCTATCCAAAGCACATTTCTTTATAAAACATTTGCATATGCTTTCACCAAAGACTGAAATATCTCTCTTCCTAAACTATCCTACTTTTGTTGAATGTAACTAGTTTAAAATGCCATAACTTCTTGCAATCCATAGTGAACATTTTGAAGTACACTAGGTATGTCTCAATAGTTATTTTAAAGTTGTGTTGTAAAGTGTTTGTGCATATCGATTATTTTCAAGATTTTTCCTGGTGATAATAGACTCTATTCTTTTATCTGATATCCTTTAATACGGACACAGACAATTTCTATTCCAGTTTTCTCTTGTAGAAATATTTGTTTTCAAACTTGTTCAATTGTTGTTTTTCTCTGTACGACACCAAAGTTCTACTCCTATTCAATAATTATATTGTGCCTTTTGGAGTTTTCGCCTGTTTTTTCTTCAAATTAAACTAATATCATCGTCTTACTTGTAGCCCAGAACAGGTCTGTGTTCCTCCGCCAATGATATCACAGTCCAACCCAGCCCCTCCAACACATCCTTTCTGGCCGGGAACTTTGGGCCCTCTTATTGCTGATCCACCAAGAGAGATGCTGCAACCATCTGCCTCTATGGGGGGACACTTTCAACATGTGAGCACTTTAACATATATCATGCAACCAAATGTATTTACGTAGTTTTAAAATTGATATTTAGTGTCCAGTAATTGTTTAAATAAAGGTTCTAAGTTTGATAAATGTTTAATCTCTCGCACTCTGGAATTAAAATATGTATTTGTTCATTCAACAATACTTATTACTGTCTTCTGACATATTTTCATTGAAGTTTAGACTATTAATGATTTACTAGTTAACTGATCCAACTTTTATTTACATTATATTAATAATTATTGTTGGAGTCTGGTATAGCTAAGTACAAGAGAGTAGCTAATTTGTGTTATGGACACGTCGCCGGGTTTATGGTTCATTCATATAGTAGGTAATTTACTTGCTTATCCATTGTTTAAAGCTAATGTAAGTCTAATAGGATTGTGTAGGTATGATTGTTATATTTATTAAATGAATTATTGATTGACTACGTTTTGACATATTATTATATCATTTTAATAATGACGCTGTTAAATTTTATCTCTCATTCTCTACCACTCAAAATTGTTCTACTTGTCCAAGTTTATTTCTTTTGTAATTAACTGCAAAGTTTGAAAACTAAGATAAGCCACTGAGTCCACCTACAGTTGATTCTATTTCACATTTACTAAGGTGTATAAAAAGAGTATGATAACATAATATAACACATTCGCTACATGCTAGATTTTGTTTTAATATCGATCAGTCCTCGGTGAACTCAACATTTGACCCAGCGGTTGGTGGCTCCCTTCCAATGGGAAGTGCTGGAAACTGCCAGCCCCCTGCTCAACACCAACAACCACACCATTACACCAATTTGAACCAGCAAGATCCAAACCTGCTCATGCTGCAGCACGTCATCTCCCCGGCGGCCACTGCCTTGGCTATCAGAAGTCTTATTCCTGGAATAGACGCGTGTGGACCTAACAGACAGGGCTTCGTTCCTGCGGTGAGTCACTAATCCACGATTGTAATTGTCTTGTAAGAATAAAGAGTCTTTAAAATGAATACATTGAAGCTGGCGGTGCAGCATATCAAGTCTAAAAATACACAAAATAGTCACACGGACGCTGTTTGGTATCCTCATAATTCACTCAAGAAGGGTTGTGATGTTAGTTTTGTCAATGATTATTTTCTAGAGTAATAATATGTTTTATAGTTTTCAAACAGCTCTAAGAATGATTTAACTAATGTTTACACAGTTAATGTTTAATGCTTTATTACGCTGGGAAACGCTATTGACTAATTATTATATTCTCTGTTGCTGATTACTAGATTATGTAATCAGTCGGCTTAGTGTTTAAATAGTTCTCAAGTATTCTGTTGTTTGGATCAGTCTGTTGTCTATCCACATAGTCACTATGCAGATCTAACTGTTAGCAGATAAGATTGTTGTTTTTGTCTTAGGAATATTATTTATACGACAACTTTTAATCATATAAAATAAATTCTTTGCTGCACTATACAATTGGAAAAAATTCTTTCTAATTCTTCTTCTCACTTTGATCACTGCTATAGCCGTAGTTAACATCCCCCTGTTTGCATTCTTGGGGATTTAATATGTTGATGAATACTTTCACAAATATAGTGAGATTATTATGTAAGGAATTAGTTTGTCTGAATTATTGCGGTGAATATGGCCAATTAGGTGTGTTCCATTCCACTTCAATACTCACAAATTAAATATAAATTGTAGGAATCTGTATGTTAATAAATTCAGATTTAAGTCGATAATTATAGCATTGCAATTTATTTTTGAATTAATTTTTTTGTTGTTTTTTAAATAGCTATGCACCATTAAAGTAATATACAGTTATATTTAAATAATAGTTATGAATTTGTGTATTTTATTTTTCTGAATTTGGAATTAAATGAATTCATAACAATTTTTAATAAGCATTTCCAGAAGTTTATGATTTAAAAATGAGTAGTCTCAAAACTTCATCTTTTATAAGGGGATTGGATTGCTCAGAAGAATTGCTTCCTCACTGGAAGATGGTTTGGTCACGATCTTCGTTTGAAAGATGAAATAGAGCAATATAATATGTCACTGTGAGCGGCTTCTTTGATCTCATCGTAAAATTTACTTTGATTTATACTGCTACATTCAAAAAAATGTTTTCTGATTAGATTTATATAATATATTATATATATTGGATATTAGTTTCAATTTCTATTGTTTTCTTTTTTTCTCTAAGCTTCATGTAATCTTCTAATAAATGTTTTTCTTGTTATATAATTTCAATAACAAAATATAGTCACCTTTTTCATAGTTACCTCATTAGGTTACATGCTGTCTGTCTGGTAGGAATCTATTTATAGCATTGGGAGCATTATCTAAGAAGACACGGGTATTTAATTCCCCCATGACTCTAATGAAAACTTGTTGTGGATAACTTAATTGCTATCATGATAATATATTCTGACCTTTAAACGTGATTGTTTTGAGAATTTGTGCACGACGAAATCCCATAATATCTTTTTTTCATCTAATTTATTTTCATTATTTTTTTGTAAAACTAAATTTTATAAAATTTTCAAGCCATGATATTCTTGCTTATTATCTGCTAACTACATTCACGCGATCCTCTTCTCTATCAGACCGCGCTGGCCCACTCTCTGCTCATGTCGGCCTCCGAAGGTGTTCCTCTGCCCCCCTCTGATCCTTGGAGAGACACGACCCCACGGGGTTCCCAGCAACACGGACAACCACAGCCCCCGGACCCCTGGGCCTTAGCCTTGGCTGCTGCGGCTCTGGGCCGGCATTACTACGCCAACCTGCCTGCTGACCTCTTGTTTAGACAGGTAAGGTGGCGGTCCGTGGCGTTTTGTTGGTCAGATTTGTACAACCGGACGATAACCTCCTCTTTACAGCAGGCCAGTGGTCCTCCTCCACCCCAGATCGCGGACATGGCACCGTCAACGCCTCTCCTCCACCCGCAGCACTTCAACACCGCTGCCACCAACCATGGCTATCTCCTAGGAAACCAGCTCCCTCCACCCAGCCTCCATCCGGCACCAGGTCTCATGCCGCCCCACCACCACCATCCGCATCAGTTTGCCCAACATTCTGGTTTCCAGCCGCAACAAGCACACCACCCGGCCAGTCTACACAGGGAGATGAGTTGTCCGAGCAATATGGGCGGTCTGGGCACGGCTAACTTCCCCATTTATGTGTCCTCATCGGAGTCAGATGGTAGTCCTATGGATTCAAATGCTCTACTGTGAGTACTTGAGATGAGAGTGGACCAATTTCGTATAATAATAACAAGTTAATTAATAAACGAAAAATTGTAAAATATTGTTTAGTTTTGTCCTATCTGACTGTTATATTGTTTTCTATGCTTACTTTTCAATCTATATTCTTTCAAATTTGTAGTATTGATTATTTTGAGAAATTCTATTTTAAGTTTCGTAGTAGCTTATTATTTTATAGTGCCGTTTAACCCAGTGTTAATACAACAGACTATTTAGTAACTTATACATCTAGATTTATAATTGGATATTGCAACAACCCGATAAATGTATCCAATCAATAATATTTAGCGATAAAGCCATGTTTTATCTGTCTTCCAAAGTAAACAAAGATAATTACCGATAATAGTAGACCTTTCCAAAGCGCAAAATGATCCATGTTTAATGGTGTGGCTAGATATTTGGGAATTGACCCGTTTTTCTTCGATGGAATTTTCACAAAGGAATCTTATTTATCAATACTTAGATTTTCTTGCGCCTCTTACTAATACAAGAGGAATTCAGATATGGTTTCAGCAAGATGGATCACCCATGCATATTAGTTTTATTGTGCTCATTTTTTAAGATTTGGAATTGTCAAGACCAGCTAGAACGGAAAGGTGCCTACCAAAGGCTGTCACTATCTACAGTTTACTTTATTATTTTTTCTTTCCTTTATCAAAAGTTAGTCGAGTTCATTAATAGATGATTAATAGATATAACTATTTCATTATGTACAACTTTTGCTTGTTTATTTACAGTTCTTAGTCTCTTAGACTCATATAAATAAATCATAGATATACTATAATCTTTGTTTAAGTTTAACTAGATTGGTAATCTAGCTGATTGTTGTCACTTAGTATCGGTAACTGTTGATCCCGGCAAAAATTCAATATTATTAGTATTTACTGCAGTAATATTAAATTCAATAATTGTTTATATGAATAAATTAAATGTATATATTCTGTTAAATTATATTTTCAAATTATTTAACCAATCACAACTCTGGATTTGCCATACACGCGATGCAACACACTTTAATATAGAAATATTTTAGATGTCCAATCTAGTTCTATATATAATATACAATATCTATGGAATAAATTAATATATCAGTATTTTAAACTAGGAAGAAACCAAAAGCCCGTGTTGTAGTAAAACTATAATTTATTTTACATTTTTTGGAAATCCACTCCATAGACGTGTAATACAATTTTCCTATTTTATTACATCATGTCGCAAAGGAGGAATCTCTATTTTATCTATCAGTATTTTATTTAAATATTGGGTTATAAATTTTGACTAATTATTATTTTTTTTAAATTGGAAAGTTTTGAAATTTCCTTTGTGTTTGACATCCTTTTTTTGCTCTTTAGACACGGGCTGGCAATGAACCAAATGGGACAGTGTGGCACTACAGACATCTGGGAAATGAAGGATAAGAAAAGTATGATTGTATTTCATATTCTTTTTTTGTAGATATCTTTTATGTTATTGAAAAACTATAATTAATGTCTGCATTCTAGTATTATAACATTTATATATGTTCACTTTTGCAACAGGTATTCCAGTTGGTCGTGTCCAGCCCATACTGAAAGGTCCTCCTATTCCCTCACCACAGTGCGGACAGTTAGACACCTATCACAACATGTTCATGCGAATGCCCGGTTCTGGTCAGCCAATGGGAGGCTTACACCCAGCTCCCGCCCACTTTATGCAGGCCAATCAGATGCCGCCTAGCAGTCAACAACAGTCGCCCTACTTCAACCAGAATTTGATGACAGACAACAATCTGACTTCGGCAATGTTGGACCCCTACATAATGGCTTATGGTTCAAGTTCTATGATGTGATCAAACACACTCACACACTTTCTCTCCTCCGTCAATTGTACCCTTGTGGACTATTATAACTTGAACCGAATATAAAGTTCTATCAGGCATCATTCCATGTTGTTATTCAAACTATCCAAGGCATTTTAATTATATTTCTTCGCTTCAAGTAGCTTGCTTCAATGTCTTCGTTTCTCTGTAAAGCGCATCCAATTTGATTTATAGGATCGGATGATTTCCTGTATTGTTGATAATAATTATTATATCTATTTATGCGCTCTTCCATTATTCTATTTATTTATTCGCCTTGTCTCATGCCTTTTCTGATGGACACTTTGTCAATTCTTGTCTCTACACAAAATTTCAGTGAGTCAGGATTTCGCTAGTTATTTTGATAAGTGTACAATTAATGTTTTCTAAACTCGCTATCAAAATAACATTTCTGTTAATTCCCACATTCTACCTCACGAAATTTGTCAATGTTTTCTCTTGTTTTATTTGCTCTGATTGTTTAAGGTGGTCCCCTCTCCTCTCCTTGTTGTTAGCGGCCTTCATTGTTACAAATTTCGCTTTCTTTATTTTTACCGGCAGGCTTGAATGTTTAGCCAAACACCACGTTAATGTGATAATACTTTTCATAATAACATTACTTATTGTGCGCTGCACTACCTATGTATCATATCTATATTATAAGAGTGCCCATGCTTATCTTTTTACATTGGGGAACTTTGATTGTCTGTATATATTCTTTACCGGTTAATTTGGTTAATCATTTTTTGACGTCTTTCGTCGGCATTCAAATCGTGATTAGGTTTTAGCCATAATTTGGTATTACTGTAACTTTAAATATTATCATCAACAAATTGATTATTGTCACACCATTGGTAGCCAAAATTGTCACGATTATCTTGTTATAGCGGCCCCTATCTGCTCATTAATTTTACAAATACATTTCACCGCATACTTTTTACTATGTACTCAGTTTGAAAGACCTCTGAGAATTCGATTAATTTTTCATTAATTAACGTATTTGACACGCGTAATTTTTTCTACGTGCATACAACTATTTCGATGGTTTTGACAGCGCATTTTTGCGATTTGTTATTCTCATTACTCTGCTTTATCTCTCTTTTATTCAACCTCTTTTCTTAATCAGAAGACACCAAAAAAAGTTTTCATAGTTGTAACTCTGCTCAGTTTATCCAATGTAATTGTAATTATGTCACCATACAAACTTTGTTACCTCCTTTCGATTATTCTCCATACATTTGACGTAAGACTTATTGTTACTGCGTAGGGGAGTGTTTATGTATATTAGAGTATTCTTTTCCTTACTTAGCCACTCCAATCTATCTGCCTTATAATTTTATGCTTGGTCCTTTGCTGTATTATAGCCCAATTCTCTTTTTTCGATGCTCACTTAAGATAAGGGCCTGTAGCCACATCAAATACAGCGTATCTCTTCTGACAAAAAATGACTTTTTTTATATTATGGTATTAATTAAAAGTATATATACCGATGTTTATAAACTAAAGTATGAACATTTTTTTAATAATAAATTTCGACCTGTCAAATAACTAACTAACACTTCGTAGTTACAGTGTTGTTTCTTAGTGTTTGTTTCAAATATTACAATAATTTAAATAGAATAACATTTAGAATAATAGAACCCTCCGCTTGTTCAGTTTTTGCATTCTGTTGGACCCTTTTGGTCAGTTTATAAAGTAAATCAAATTTAAAAGACGTTTGCTGGTCTAAATTAAATTTTCATTTCCAAGACCAATCTCAAATTAATAACATGTTCTACATTATACTAATTTTAGAACTCTGATCTGTTATTTTACATTGCAAAATAAAATAGAAAATTAAGACCATGTGGACTAATTAGAAAATTTTAATGTACGCATTTATTATGAACGTAATATTGTACTGCTTATATTTTTATATTTTTTGTACAGTCTTACTTTTGTTATCAAATAATTGAGACAACCGTCTTAGTTACATTAAGCTGAATAAGCGGATCGGACCTTTTCTAAAAAAATTGTTCTTAACTTTAAAGTATAATTTAAAAAATGGTTAAATATAATATTGTTTTATAAAACTAAAAAAAAATATCACTTACTCTGAGCGCAAGGTTTAGATCGGCATAAATAAACGAATGGGTCGACATTAATTAATTTTATTCTATGTATTAAACATTATTTATATATAAATACAATATATATATATAGGAAGCGGATCCAGGGAAGGGATGAAGTGGAGTGACTAGTGTGACTAGACAACCTCTCTTATCAGCTGCACCCTTTTCACAAATTAATCTTATAATTATTAACAAATGGTTATGTAACATGTTATTAATTGTAACATGTTTGAAAATGACAATATATTTTTTATTTTAACATTTTTTAATACATTTAATTATTTTACTAAACCATGTATCAAATTGAAAATATAATTTATTATTTTTTATAATAATTAATTTAAATATAATAAAAATATTTACTATATAAGAAAATGAATAATTCAGGGCCGGCGACATGATTTTGAAAGTGGGGGGGCCATCCTAAAAAGTGGAGGGGCTCAGCTTATATATTATATGT
>JAUZNC010049490.1:0-15177 GCA_034780395.1 Vannuccia rotundouncinata | reverse complement strand
TAGAGAAAAATGGAGTGGAGAGTGGATAGAGAAAAATGGAGTGGAGAGTGGATAGAGAAAAATGGAGTGGAGAGTGGATAGAGAAAAATGGAGTGGAGAGTGGGCAAAGAAGAATGGAGGAGTGAAGAGTGGTCAAAGAAGAATTGAGGAGTGGAGAGTGGACAGAGAATAATGTAGTGGAGAGTGGTAGAATAGCGAATAGGAAAAGATTAAACTAGAATTCACGAAGAATGTTTTACGAGTTATATGGAAGTTTTCATTCAGTAATGTTAATATTTCATATGATACACTGTAATTCAAATCAATTATATAATTAAAAAGATATTTTTAATGAAACTGTGACATCCATATAACTTGCAATTTTGCTGCAAATGAAATTAATCCAAACACTTTCAGTTAGCATATAAATTGTCACAAAGGTAAAAAAACACTGCAAACTGAAGCTAAAGAACAAAATTGACGTTATGATTTTGTATGTGTATCTACTATATTCCCAAGGAATAATTACGATATAAATAATTCATGAATAGTTATAAATAAAATGTACAAAAAGTTCATAATTATAATATTTAAATTTCTTGTGTGATTCAATTTGCAAATGCTCTTAACCGGGACAAATGCTGGGCTACTTACTACACGCAGCTGATATCGTAGAGTCAGAAATAGGAACTGTAGTGACATCGGCGGTATCTGGAACCTTTTCAGGTTTACTACATCCTAGAAATGATTGGGTAGATATATAATCAGACAAATCCATAAATATAATGTTGTTGAAGTCATCTCAATCGTTTCGTACTCAGAACGTAACTTTCAAGTCAAGTCCATTATTTAGCTTACTTGGATATTCTTAGTAAAGCAAAAAAACCAAATTAAAACACCAATATAGGAGCAGTCAACAAAATCAGTGAAAGCAACGAAGATACTAAGAATTATAATAGGCAAGTCGAGAAGTTTTCAGCAATACTAAATGAAGCGGGGGATATTTAAATGCATTTTAGGTTATATAAAGCTAGAAGTTAACAGAGGTAATTAAAAACTAGGAAAGTTATAACAAAAATTCATAAATTGTATATACACAAAATAGTTAGAGAAATAACGTAGGAGGAAAAGAATAAATAAAGGGAAAAAATTTACTTGACTCCGGAGTGGTAATGTAGACAGTTTCCGAGTAAGGACTTGTGTCCACTTCGCTCAGTACGCGTAAACTAAACCCGTATTGTGTGAAGGGGGTCAACTTGTTAACGTCGCAATTAGCAGCACAGCCTTCATAGACCAGAGTTTCGTCTACCAATTTGTAAGAGTTTTGAAACTTTGTAAAAAGGTTACTTTTCGAGAATAATTTTATAAATAGTTTTAAATTAAAATAATAGTAATACAAATTTATAATTTATGTACGAAAAACTAAAACAAAAATTATTTTCAAATATAAAAACCAAAACTTATTGTTAGTTCATGATGATTATCAAATTTTAGATATAAATACGATATTATGATTGGCTGTTTACTCTCGATTTAAGAAAACAAAAATCAATAAAATATTTTTATTTGTTGAATATCGACGAAACAAATGTAAACAATTCACGAAGGATGAAATAAGTAAGTCTAATTTGCACCTTTAAAAATTTGATATTTGACCGGAAATCCGCTTCTTAAATTAACTGATTCCCAATAGAGAATTGCTGAATTCGGTCCAAACGCTGGAATAGCAAAAATGTTTAAATCACTGACTGTAATGTAGTTTTCATAAAAATAATAAAATAAATCAGGCTGTAAACAAGACACATGACCAACCCACCTTCTGCATGAGGTGAAGAGGGTTTCTCAATTGGCTCGAGGATGGCCAAAGTTGTGGCGGCTTCTTGTTTCAAATCATCCGACGAACTTGTCGATGTAATACACCTCTAAAGGAGAAAATAATAGATAATGGAAGAATAATAGAAAGAATTATAGTATGACAGATATATGACTATAGTATAGCTCGATCAACATTCCAGCAGACACCCTCCCGTAATAACCCAGTCACATAAATTTCATGTTGCTACTTTTTGGGGGACAGCTGTTATACTCTTACACAACTAAATTCTATCAAATTGTCAAGAGAAACACTAAATCTGTACCAAATATACAATTAACGATGACAAAATTCCATATACAAGTCAAAATGAAAATACACAATCAAATTTTATAATAGGATCATTTTTTATAATTTTTGGGTAAAATTCTCGGAATAATAATCATAGTCTAATTTTTGTAACGGTTACGAGTTTTGACTATTTACTTTTGCATACTTATCAAGTGATTCACAAAAAACACATTCATTTTTTTAATTATTTCAAAAAGTAAAAATTTCCCATCAAATCTATCATTTGATACACAATTTTTAATGGGCCCAAAAAAGTCACATGGTCAAGTTCATGTATTGATGAATTGAAGGAAGATATAACAAAAAGTGATACTAGCAATACATTAAATATTATATGAAATGAAATATTCTTTTTACATTTCATCAAAAATAAAATTTGATTGAAATTTTGATCTGGCTGAAATCGATAGTTGTCGAATAGAATTGTTTATTTTAAAGGAACAAAAATGCATATTTATGATAGTAATCATTTCAATTTACAATTTTAAAATATTCAGTACATTTAGCATTCTACCTTAGTCAAAAACGACAAGACAAATGAAAACATATTTTCAAATAAAGCATCAGAAGACATACATCCAATCAACTGGTTAACAACTTACGCGTAAAGAGGAGTTTACACTCTTATGAGCACGCAATTTGAGGCAGCCTTTAGGTTTGCAGGCCAGGGTTCGAAGAGTACTAAAAGAAACAGCACATTAAATTCAAATAAAATATCTTACTAGATCGTATACAGTTTAGGAATTGAGGTACAATATTGACTGTTGTAGACTAATTATGAAAGAATCTAACTGGATTTATATCGTCAACACCAATCATGAGTTTAAAACATTATTTAGAATTAAAACATAATATTATAGTCTAGACGCAATTTCTGTGTTACATGTTTTTTATATGTATGAAGGGGTGCTGAACTCAAATGTACTGTATGGCCAGCTCAAAAATAGCCGATAACAAACACAAATTTAAACATTTATATAATCATCTCATACTGTCTGGTATGTGTTGTTTAAAACAGCTTTGTTGGGCAAAGAATTAAGCAACAGTGAATTTTGGCTAATTGAACTAGCGTTAAGGTAAATATTTGATAAGTTTTCTTCCTGGTTTCATTGAATAGAATGAGATAATTGCATAACTGAGATGACAATTAATTGTAAATTATTCAACAAAAAATTGCCATAAAGATTATACAACAGTCTTTAGTTGACCCGTAGTATCATGGAATGTTAATGTCGGTTGTCATGGATACATTACGCTACAAAACGGTACTTTACAGACAGAGTTTCAAATTGCGTATTTAATCAAATGTGTGCTATAGTTTTACCATATTAATAAAAGCATGGTAGAATGTATTCCATTGTTTCAAAATAAAAATGACAATGATTGTCTTAACATGAAAGAAGATTTAGTAAAAAATGATTGAGAGGACTATTTTTTAAAAAAAAAATTTTTTATTTAATGAATTTTTTTCATTTTAATAAACTAAAAAATATAATTAATTAACGTTAATGAAATATTTTTAAATGATTTGTTTAGTCTGTATGAAACAGCCAAAGATAAAAAGACTCTTACATTCCCGCGAACCAGGCAGTCTCTTGATCAAAGGTCATAATTAATTGAGCTAGAAGTGTGAGCAACTCCTCGACATAATGACTCGTGATGAGAAGCGAGTGGCCTTCACTGGACCCAGCCAGACAGCTGAGACAGAAGCAGGCGTTCTTGCTGGATCCAGTGTCAGTGTCATGAAGCATTTGAAGTAGATTGCTGATCTGTAGCGAAAAGAAGGAAATAGGGTGCTTGTAGATGGAAGGAGCATGTTCCAATACCATTGATTTTATATTGAGCTTAATACCTAGTCCAATTTTTTTAATTAATTACTTGCAAAGTCGACTTTTATTATATTAAAAGTATGGAAGAAAGTTTTTATGACGCGAATAAACAAAACCAAGCACAAACGTATATTATAATTAATAAACGCATTTGTTCTTAGTGCTTAAATCATTAAGTTGTTAAATAAACCTACTCTGTATATTAAGTATTTAAACATAAACTTTTATTTAAAATTAAAGACTGCTGTATCATTCAATATAATATAAATAATATGACATTTTAAACTTTTATTATTTTATTTGAATATTTATTCACACTAAATACACAGGGAAAATGCTATTATAAACACTGATAATCAATATTTAGATAGAAAACCAAATGATACTCATTAGAGACAAGAAAAGAAACTTTAAAATACAGAATAATAATATTGACCGTTTCATCCATCCACCCAACCAACCCATTCATAATAGACCTCTGGTTGTGAGCGCCAAATTTAGAACCATACCATCAAACACACAAAGGCACCTGTCGTTTTACAGACTGACTAGTATATAGTTAATTAATTCAAAGTTTTAATGATTTAACAACAAATACCACTTAACGTCAAATTAGTAAAATAGTGAATACTACGAAGCCAATTGAAAAATATATGTATGTATCACTTCATAATTATTTAAAGGCATGCGTCAAAATCTATAGATTTAAATATACAATATTTAAACTGATGCGACATTAATACCTTTCTATAAACTAATAGGAAACAAGAATAATAGAGTATCTTTAAAGAATAACAAGATCAAAGATTAGAATATGAACAGTTGTGCAATATAGAATCAAGTACGGAAGAACGTATATTCATTTAGTAACCAAACATTTAAGTTATACAGACAAAATTCGGTCGCTTATTAAGAATGAAAAATAGTTTCTTTGTATTCTAAATTGTTTTGCATCCGGCTAAGTACTAGATCTACCCGGTCCACGCCAGAATACGAAAGCTAATCAATATAAATAGCTAACTAAAATAAGTTAGAAAGGTTTCTAGAAATGTCACAATGCGTAACCATAGGCAATCAAAGTACACTTCACAAAGACTGATGAGATAAATCCATGAATTCATATCAAAAACCATTCTGCATAAAATTTGAACCCTAAGAAATTAAAATTCTCCTAAATCATACCTTTCACTATAATTTTTCCATCCATAAATAATTTCATTTACATTTTAAATTAATTAACACAAAATAAAAGCTTCAAATGCCATAAGCAGCCAAATATATTTATTTCAATCTGTAGAGTATAGGACATAAATGTATATTGCATTAAAACCAGCGCCATTTGTCTTACCAACTTTTTCTTTTCCGAGATTCGTAGAAGCACTTCAATTCCTATTTGGTAATCACATAGTCGACCCAGCGCAAAGGCCGAATTCATACCACGGCCTACAAAGTTCAATTATAAAAAAGGGAGAAAGAGATATAAAATAGACATAAGTCTGCTAGCAAGCAGAGCAAACGGCAAAAAGCAGGCAAACTGTGAAATTATTCACACGCATGAGTAGTGATCTTGCTTTTAAGGGAAATTTCCACAATAAGTTAAGTAAAACGTAAATGTTTTAGAAATGAGTGTTAATTTGAATTCAATGTAACTAGTATAAAAATCATTTTCCTCCAGTATTATAAAGTCCTTCATTCAGTTCGTATAAAAAGTAATCCCTACAATTGTACATACAGTAAAGCACACGTGAAAATCAATTGAAAACACAGTGAAAATATTGATTTTATGCAAAAATCAATAATAGAAATAGAGGGATGTGACAACCATAAACATTACAATTTTATTACAATATTACATAACTGGATGACTATCAATAAATTCCTGAAAAAGATAATATTAAAGCAAGTTTACAAACTTATACCTATATTTCCAAAAATATAAATTTAATCAATTTTTAAATTTTACAAAAATAATTTAAAATTATTCTATTTTAAAATTTCTAATGGAATTTATTGATTTATTATTTTTCAATATTTTTAACCTACCAGCTTCATCAGACCCTAACGATTTAATTAACTGGCCCATCATAACTTCTGCCGTTTTCATGCTGGTCAGTTTAGAACAGCCAACATCAGATATTGTCAAACTAGAAAAGTTCAAGAAATAAAAAGCTTAGGAATATCAAGGAATAACAAGTCTTAGGAAGTCAACACTCTAAATTGCACTGTCGCAGACACTAACCGTGCAATAACCAAGGCAGAGTTGCTTGCAGTCCAAATGTCCTCGCATTTCAGAAGATTTGTCACACGTTCGATCAACTGGATTAGAATATCTTGCTGCAAAATCCAATCGCGACCATCATTACTTTCCGCCTGCAATAAAAGAAAACGTGTCTTAAAAAATTAAAAACTGATTGAAATATGATTTTTAAAATAACTTTGGGATTATTAAATTACAAATAAACCCACCAGTGTTCCTATGGTTCCGGCAGCATTCATAACTGTTTCTGAATCAGAGACATCCAACATGTATGTTAGAAGGTTGATAATATTTGGATAAATAACATCTGCTTGACGAATCAGAGCATTAACTCTCTCGGCACCAACTTCATTTTCTGCTATTGTTCCAATTACATAGGCTGTGTTGCCTGCAATTCTGTAAGGGCATTAGTAGAATCATAGAATGTAATATTAGGAAAAACAAATAATAAGTAATAAAACTATTTCATTATATCATTTTTTTAATAAATATGAATATATTGAAATTGTAAAAAAAGTGATTAGTTACACATTTTTAACATACAGCTATGTAAAGAGAAAAACGAATTTGATAGATTGAGACATTTGTCAAATTACAAATAATCAGTTTCGAAATTGTCTGATTTGCTGTTTAAATCAAAAATAAAATAATAAATAAACAAAATAAAAATGTATAGGTTGTTTAATAAAAGTATGACTATATAAAATATATTTTTTAAATGCTAAAAGGCTACTTCAAATAGGCAAAAATGTTAATCTTATAATGAAATACAGGGTTGGGAAAAAGTCATGCACCAAAATTTAAAAAGATTTAATATTATTAATATTATATTTATAATTAGGAAATCCTATACATGTGAGAATATTTTCAACAAAGTTTTCCTTATTGAATTATTATTTGAACTGTATAAAAGGTATTTACATAAGAAGATATTAATTCATAATGGATAAATATTCAATAATTTTGGATAAAAAAGTGAAATCAGAAAACTTTGAGTTCTAGAAAATATTATTTATTTATCAATAAGTCTTAAATTGAAATAATTGTGAAAAATTTTTTTAATTTATAGCTCACTTTCAATTAGTATGTAAAAATAAAACATGTTGAAAATAATATTTAAGCCTTAACTTTCTAATTATTCAGTCTAATAAAAATGTCAGCTAGTTAAAAAGTGCAATTAATGGATTTATACATATCATACTTATGTTACATAGAATTCAAGTATAATTATATTTGTAGAAAACAGTAATATGTAACTATTACAGTAATACTATATTACTTATTTTAATTAATACATTGTACTTAACTTTATTATACTTAGAATGATAACAATAACTGATGAAATGTTTTATTCAAGATTAATAAATAATAAATTTTAAACTAAAAATACAGTATAAATAAATATGTAGTAAGCCATTTTGATATTAACATAAATAAATGACTGTGTATACAATATAGAAAATATTTATTCATTTTAATTGTCCAATATTATAACTACAAACTAGTTAATCTTGTTATACAAGCAGGGAAAGATGATTTTTAACTAAGCAATAATCATTGAACTCTTATCTATATACTATAGATAATGCTAGCTAAATTAATTTTGGATAGCATGTGATAACTCTTATCTTAATAATAAATAATGATAGCTGAAATGATAGCTAAATGAATGTTTTTTAATAGTATATATAAAACTCTTATCTGTATAATAGATTATAATAGCTAGTGTTTAACCCCCTATAAAAGGATCAAGTGTCTGATAAAAATTCAGATTTCTCTAACTTAGCAGACATTTGAGTGCCTGTCTTGCTTCAGTTTAGCTGTTTTCTCTGTAAGAGCATTTAAGTCACAATATTTATTTATGCTTAAAAGAGATGGAGTAAAATCAAATTGAATTTGTAACTTTCATTTTAACAACTAGGTGTTTGAAGCTTTCTGCTTATATGATGATGCTACATAATGAAAAACAAATGCATTATTTGTGGGTGCATGCAGTGTGCCTAGTCTCTTGTAGAGTGAAATAGATGTGGCCTACAAAGATTGTATTTAATTGTTTCATAACCACTATATGTGGCAATTCCAGGCTCATCAATTTATTGTGAATAACATGACCCATTACATTGAAGGAGCCCTAAAACATGGGGCCATGAAAACATGAAAGTGCTGTAAACACTACAACACACAGACTATGATATTTCCCAGACATGTGTAAAGGCATCCACCATTTGACAACATCATCATCATACTTGGACAAATATTGATCAATAGCATACTTGTCAAAAATTGCAATTATCAGGGAGAAATTGTACAAGATAAATCCAACACAATTAGGCTAATGAACTAAAAACAATGGCTAATGAAAGCTAATAAAGTATAAAAGGGAAAAATATAATTACCTGAACTCATCTGTATAAATATCCAGCTCCCCCTCCCTCTACACATAATTTTTATTGCTGATTTTTACAATCTCAAGACCCATTAAAATTCTACCCTAAATGGTGGATATTTCTGCCTTTCAGCAGAAGATTGACACCCTGCAAAACAACATATATTGATCACACAGAAATTCTTAAATAGTTTCCTGTCTAGATATGATATTTAATTACCTAATTATTTAAATAAACACATAAAAACAATATAGAAATATGCAAACAAAACAAATAATTAATCTATACATATTTTACAAATAATGTTATACAAATAAGTTATGCACCTTTCTATAAATGAAATTGTTATAAGTATTTAATGCCTTTTTTACCTGTTAGAATACTAAACATATGTAATTTTTGCACAAGACTATGATGGGTGGGATGGAGAAACCTTATCAGATTCACCCCTGATATATTAAAATGCACTGGACATTTGTTTAATATTAAATGCAGTTACTTTTGGTCCCTGTATATTAATTGGTTTGTGAAATATGGACAAATTATATTTAATTGGTATCTAATGGACCCTTTAATACATATTATTTTTCAACATAGTTTAATAACATTCTTTATAAGCTTTTGCTAAATATAAAACTTGTATATTGCATAACTTATAATAATATATAATATTGTGCTGTAAGTATATACTAATAATATTTTAGACTTGATGCAGTGAGAGCATTTAAAAAAGCATACTGGACACAGAATTTTTTTATAATTGATTTATTTTTATTTTACTTGCAGCTATTAGAAATTTAGTGCTATCCATCAAGCAGCTATTGGTAATATACATTTGCTATTTTTAAAGTAAAAAATAGTTTATTTGGTTAAAAATAATTTGTCTATTTGGGGTCTACATTATACATTGCTATTGGGTGGATGTACTTATAAAAAAAAATGAGGTTTATAAATAGGATATTAAAATATTCAATATTTGTAAGAAAATAAAATATATAGTGTAGTAAAGTTTTATAATAAAGAACTACATCAAAACTAAACATCTAAATTAATATATATAAAAAAAATTAAATAAAAAAGGACCATATATTGACACTAAAAAATTATTTTAAAATATTTTACTTTGATATTCTATAAATATATTAATATGATCAATTATAATGATTATTGTTATAAAATTATATTACCTGAAAGATTCTGATGAAAGTAAGGTAAAAAGACCAATAATAATTTCTTCAGATTTAGGACTACATAGAATTGCATTTACTGATCTCTCTTTGCTAGAATGCAGATCTTCAACAAGATATTCAAGAGCTTGTATTGCTTTTTTATTTACATTCGTTAGGCAAAATTTAGAAAAATAGTCATTCTTAACCCAATGTAGTTTTTTCTCGCCTATTTCAACCATTATTGTTTAATAAAAGTTCAACATTATTTTTTTAATACAACGACTAGAGTTTTTAGTAAAACCGCTTATTTTCTAGTTTGGCGGTTTAAATTATTATTTGTTGCTAGATAAAGTAAAAAATTCAGATATTAAAACGCTTTTGCTATATGAATTCTCTCTTTGAATTATGAATACAATTACGTGTGCAACTACTATGATAAATTTAAAATATGTATTATAAAACCTTTAATTTTTCATTTATTTTTTTTAATTAATATACATGATATAAATTAATGACATATCAGACTTTTACCAGCAGACAAACAAAACTATAAATATAAACACACATATATATATAATTATATATTTACTATTGTCATCTTAATTTGACTACATAATAAATAATCAGTTCTTTTATTGTATACATATTATGAGTCTTTATTGTAGAATATTACTTATAATTATAACAATAAACTTTTTCTTAAGAATTGTTAAGATAAATAAGTCAATTTAGTTTAAACCGTTTGCTATATATATATATTGATTGGCCACAGTATTGGACGCGCTGCAGATGTCTTACTGTTATACGTATAAAACATTCAATATAGTGTATTAGTATTTTTTCTAGGTTAAACTAGTGAAGTTAATTACGATATCAATGATATCAGCTAATTAATTATACATCCAGGTAAAATCGTACCGTCTCTATATAAGCATGCAATCAAAACCGCTATATTTATTATGTTAACATTATATAATTATTGATTTTCTGCATTTTTTATTATCATTTATTATCATATCTGTGCATATGTGTAATTTAAACTTTTATCTTAATATCTTAATATCTTAATATAGTAATATATAGAAGTATAGGCAACTAAATCGTGGAGGTAACGGCAAAAAGGCCAGGACCGGGTTGCAAAAAGTCAGTGTCTTCATGGACCAATATGCTGAAGACTTATTTATTAAATAACTCACTTATGTAATAAATAACTCACTTATTTTAAAAATTCCAATAAAGTAAAGCTAAACAAAAAAGGAAAAGGAAAATAATTCTGAGAAGAACTACAGAATACAGCAGGAGCGAAGAAGACGCGTTCAAGAGAGATTTCGAGTTGGTTCCACTAGACAGAGCACTGGATAAGATGGACGGTACGAAGAAAGAAGAAGAGGATAAAGTGGAGCCGGAGTTTATGTAGAGGCTGCCTGACAATCGAAAAAGAGAATGGAAGTTGTTCGTGTCCGCCTCTTGAAGGGGCTCATGGACGAAGGGGTGCCAGGACCGTTTGTTCGTTGGATTACCAGTTTCTTGGAAAATGGATAGGCCAGTGTGGAAGGAGCCCGTGGAAGGACCCCGGGGCAAATGGAGAAGGCTACAGGAAGGCGTTCCGCAAGGGGCAGTCACCTCACCGATCTTATTTTTCCTGTATGTTAATGAATAGCGAGGCTTCCAGAAAGAAGGAGTTGAATACAGTGGATTCGCTGACGACCTAGCCCTATTGAGTACGACAAACATACTAGAGGAAGGAAATAAGGGAGATAGTTAGAAGTGCGCTAGAGAAAATTGATAGTTCGGCTGAAAAGAGCAAGATAGGTCTCAATTCGGACAAATCAGAATACGCGATATTCACTAGAGACAGGAGAGAAAAGGGCTTCGATGCGAGACTGAGCGTAGCAGGAGGGAGGATTGGCAAGAAGAGAGAAGTGAAGTTCCTCGGGGTGGTGATCGACGACCAGTTGTGTTTCGAGGGCCAAATGAAGAGAGTTTTGGCGGGAGTGAGGGAGAGACTTGACATGATCGGAGATATAGAAGACCAAAGAAACGAACCATTCTTGTGTATTTCCGTCAGACTCACAAGAATTGGTTGGTCTAACGAAAGGAAAGATGTACGTCCGCAGAAAAGAAAGAAAGAATCATCATTTACATGTATCTCCTACTGAAATAATAATTGCCTTCACTTTTCGCCAGATAGGCTGTTAAATATTAAATAATTGCAACCTCTAATATTATGAGCATTTCAAAATGTATGTCCAATGGAATTAATAATAGCCGTTTCGAAGTATATATACACACAACTTGTGGTTGAAATTGATGTCCATGCCGTGGAGCCGCAGCTTGAAGAAGTGCCAGGAAGCGAATATAAATTTGATCTTATTTTGAGAGTAATATATCAACACATACTGGAGTCATTGTGCTCATTATGTTGACATGGACTGAAAGTATTGAAGAAAACATTTCCGAAGCTAACTTGAAAGTGCCATCCCTCAAGATTTCGTCTTTCTCACATAGGTTTTGGGTATAGTACCCAAAACTAAAGCCGGCCACAATTCCATCATTTTCCAAAATGGAATTCCTTACGAACGTCGTCCTTGACCACTGATCTTCTAGGGCAACCATGCTGCTCTGGAGTGTGGGATGGCAGGTGATGTTGCTGATTTTGCTGGGTACAGACTTTGCTTGTGCTTTTTGAAACTTGGCATACCTCATAAGAAATTTGATTATCACAGAAATTGAATTGAATATTGATTTGATCAAGTTTGATATTGTATTATTTTTCTTTTAAAATTTAATTTGGTTTGTATTGTAATTTTATTATGGGTTAATTTTATCACAGATTGGATATTTTTTATATTATTTTATTTTTATTATACATTTTATACTTTAATTGTATTGTATAATTTTTTTAGCATGTTCGAGGGGACGTAAAAATATTACAATTAAATGTGACGAGGAAGGAGGTCATATTTTTCTTTTTTTTGTATTGTAGATTATGCATATTAAAAAACATTGTTAATATCAATAATCTGTTTTATAAATATAAATGAAATATTTTAGGTTGTAATTAATATATATATACTTTAAATTGAGAGGCAAAAATATGCGCATATAAAAACGTCTAATAGTATTTTTGTTAAAAGGGTTTGTTAAAATGTGACGGCCATTAAAGTGGGGGTCTCTAAATTTGTGACGAAGTGTGACAAGGTGGGAGGAGCGTGGTCAAAAAGCCTAAAAAAGCGTAATCGTTAGAAGCCTAAAAGAATTGTTAATGTAACTGTTCAAAATTGGTTGCATACACCTATACGTAAAAAATTGATCAAGCAATGCACCGTACAACAAAAAATTCAAATTTTTTGCTATTTAATTATATTTAATATTATCAGAATTTAATTGGGGCCGACATATATTTACGCGCCGTACCCAGTATAATATTACCAATAATAATTTTTTTATGTTCTATCTTCTCTTTCAAACGATTAATCAAAAACATATTCTCAAAAAATACTTTTAAATAATATTTTTTTATAATCCAAAATAATATATAAATAATTAAAATTTGTATTATTATTGATTGATTTGTGAGGTTCTCCGATCAGTAAATTCATTACGTATGTTGTAATTATCTTTGTTTTATTATATCAAAATTTTAATTTTAACTATAGCTTAGTAAAGAGCGCTAAAGAGGAAAGCATACCGTAATAATTTTTTGTGAAAACTTATAAATTTTTAATTGTTTGTGTTCAGACTCTTTTAATGCAACGATATGTTTCAAAGCAGTTCAGAATCATCTATTGAACATGGAAATTTTCCCTCAGTTATTAATTTATATGCTGCTGGTCAGCAGGTCACAACGTCATGTCAAACTTCTAAAAAGTTTCCTGAGAATCTTCCAACAACAAGTGAAGAATCTACCTCTTATAGCTATGGTACAAGTAGCTCCTCTTCTAATTATAAGGCTGTAATTAAACCGGACACTGGAACTGTTTATTTTGGACAAGATAGGGAAGGAAGTTGTGGGTCTCCACCATCTATGAGATCATCATCTGATTCTGACACGGATTCTGATGACACATTTGTAAGAACAGAAACTAGAAGGAATAGTACAACAAGTACAAGTACAAATAGTAGTTCTGATGAAAGACTTCCAAAAAGGTAGTGGTCATTTTGAGTTTTTTTAAATATTTTACTAAGTTTCTTCATTTTGATTTAATTTTTTTATATTACTTTACTTATTATTTTACTTTAAATTTAAATAATATCTAAACATTTTAATAAATTGAATTTAATATTATAAATTAAAATATATTTTATTATATTCATAGACATTACACTTTAATAATAACTAGAGCTAGTATCAAAGATATAATATCTTTGGTTATATTAAGGTCTGATTTTTTAAAATCACTTGTATATATGGGGTATTTAATCAGTCATGGATAGTTAAATATCTTTATTTTTTGTTTTTAAATTAAAAAAATTTTAAATCATCATATTTAGCATTGATATTATATCTCATAACCAATTTGGCAAATATGATATTATCAGTATTATGGCAAACAAATGAAAAAAATATAAAATAAAATTTTCCTGGAAACCAAAAAAAAATTAACAATAAATTTAAATGATTGATAAATAAATTATTGATTACCCATGTTAGCCTTTATAGGTTTACTGGTTTATATATTAATTGTAATATTAATGTCCTATATACCTATATAACCTTCCAATAACATTTAATAATTTCTAATATTTAAAAAAATATTTTACCCTTATTATTATCTCTTAATTATGTTATGAGTAATATAAAGTTTCAATATTATGTATTAATTATAAATTATGATAAAATAATTATATTTAATTAAAAACTTCTTTATTTCACATTAAAATTTTAAATATTTCTAAATAATTTAAATTAATATGTATGGCATAATTATATAAAGCATTAAATGCAAATATTATAATATTGATTATATATATATTTGAAATATATGTAAAAGAATAAATATTAAATTATCAGCAATAGCAGAACATTAACAAAAATATCAATCCAATATTAAAATACCCTTAGCAGCATTCACTATAAAAATAATAGACCATGTAAGGGACTACTCTGACTGTCTCATTAGAGAAGCAATGCAAATTAATAAACAAGTCCAATATTAACCTCTTCCTTACGGTCTTCAGGGACAGAAAAGTTACTTCCGAGAATGGTTATATAAATCCAAATTTGTTAGTTAGTGTCCTCATTGGTTAATTATTTTTGCGTCATTTATATTTGCAGCTAATATGGTGTGACACATTCAATTAGCCTCCTACGCTGATTTATGTATAATATGAACTTCATTTGACCTAGTATATATACTTGAATACAATTCAATATTTTCCATGTTTATCG
>JAUZNC010049479.1:0-15600 GCA_034780395.1 Vannuccia rotundouncinata | reverse complement strand
TTCTAAAATAAAAACAATACCTTTTAGTTAATGTTGTTCTATTGATGATTGTAGTGCTTTGTGTTTAGATTACATCACTATGTGCAACAAATTTAATGTAACAAAAATAGGATTTCTAATTAAATTATATATAAGGCAATGGTAGAAATATCGATGATCAGATGCCGATTAAGGCAATTTTTTTAAATTCTATCTTCATCTCTAAATAATTAAAATTCGTAATTCTATTCATTTTATATTCTATTGATGAAGGAAATCACCATTGAAATGCTTTAATACTTTTACAACTTCCAATTTACATATTAAATTTATAATTTTAATGATATTTCAATTTAGGATTTGCGAAATTACTTTTTGTTTGGGTAATAATAATTCAATCGAATTTTTGTGAAATTTAGAGTTAATAAATTCAGAATTATTTCAAATTTTATTGTAACCACTTCGTACATTCATTAATTAATATTTTAAAAGTTGGATATCTATGACCTAAAGTCCAGTATGAATGAATGATCGAGCCATCGTCTGTATTGATGAGTTATTGTTAGTTAGAATTTTTGTGTTGTTTGGTGTGAATTATTGATGTACTTTTTAAACATTTGTATCTTCTATGTACCTTCTATGTTTATACCACAACAGAAATGATATTATACTATATAAATTGTATTATCTCTTTCAAAATTTTTTTAAGATTTTAGCTAACTATGTATAGGTATTAATATGATTTTAAAAAAGGTGCAAACATGTTGTTTTAACTGTGCACTTGGGACCATTATATAGTTTCTCTCTAAATCTATAAATAGGTCACCATTAGTAGCAATTGCTTACAATTTTAGACTAGTTAACTGATATATCTTAAAGTAATGGTAATAGTACTAGAACAAAATTCTAAATTTCATAATCGAAGTAACTCATTCCTTTTTATGTAAACCTCGAATTTAAGGTAGGTATATTGATCGTATAGTTTTCAATGAGTACGTTTGTACGAACAATTTTAGGTCAAAAGCAAAATAAATTTATATTTTTATTTAATTATACTAAATTTCAGCCCATTTCTAACGTATAATGAAAAAAAATATGAAAATCGGTTGTAGTTAAGGGGTTGTTATTGCGTCTGAAGTAAAAGAAAAGAAGAATTACGAAAAAAGGCGAATTTTGAGAGTCTATAACTAATTTGGAATACTGATAGAGTTTCGACGGCGCTATCCAACACTTTTACTGTTTTTTATGATGTCTATGTCAACAATTCCTAGTTTATGCTTATCCTATAATACCTATCAGTGCGTAAGTTGCCCTCAAATTCTTAAATCCGTAGGTTTAAATAAATAACATAATATTAAAAAAATATTTATATATATATATAAATATTTTTTAATCAATACAATTTCTAGGTTTTCTATCAATATATTTAATACATTATGTTACATTTTTAGCCTAAATTTACAATATGTTTTGATTTAATTAGTATGTAATTGAAGATGTTCTTCAAATCAAGTAGCAAAATACGTTACTACTTAATGTAAATGGCGATGTACATGCATCTCATCAAGTCTATTAAATAGTACCGGCCTAAGTTCCTATTGTCCTTGAATGTGTGTGCGCAAATTCATGGATTCATTATCGGCGGGATGGAAAGAAAGGTTTAGAACAAAATAACCAGCATCACCTTTTGGAATTTTCATCTCGACTTAGCAACTCTTTGATTCAATTCGAAAAAGTATTTATTTTTAAGACATCACCCGCGGACGTACAACTAATGTTTTGAATAACTCTGAAATTCCTGTTTATTCAACAACATTTAAAAGACGTAAATATTTTCCTGCCTTAGACCTGAGAGGAATTGTTTTAATTATGTGTATCCTGTCCTGTTGGTTCTACAAGCATTTTATCATGGTTGGAACAGTTCTCTAAATAATCTACTGTAGAAATTTACTGATTTAATCATATCCTATGTATACATTTTTAGTGATAAAATGGGGTGTCTTTCAAAGTAAGTATCATCAATATGCAATGATTTCAATATTTCAATTTTCAACAAAATGAGAAAAATGTACACTATTTTGTCCTTTCATTCCTATAGTATCATATCAAATACAGAGTGTGTTATTCTTGTCCTATTCAGCATATAAACAGAAAACATCTTCTACAACTACGTAATGCCGAAAAGAAAGAGTTATGTTTGATTTAATTTTTCCAATATTCCGTAAATAGAACTCTACAAATATGTCCCCATTATTTGATACCAAAAAATTGGAATGTGTGGCATTATTTAAAATTTCGCGAAAAGTCACATGATGATGTCAGAGCAACTTTAAAGGTTCCTTTCAAATGTCCTAAAAAAATCACATGTTGACCATTTCCTAGAATCCTTTAGGATTATTTTCTTCAAGTTTCTTTTTTACTTTACTTAAAATCGCCACAGATTCCTATAGAAAACTTTACATTTTTCTTCTAGGTTCCTGTAATTTTTTTTCATTACAATAATTAAGTATTTTTTTTGTACGAGCGGTGGTGGAGCGTGGATTGTTTGTTAATTATTATGAATTTATCAATACTTTTCATTGATGAACAATCAGGAGTGAATATAATATTCCATACTACATATTATTTCATATTTTATTTCATAAATACAAGTACACCATTTGTTGATATTCCATTATTACGATAATCGAATACATAATAAACAATAAACTGTGTATATAACAGTTAGGTTTCCAGAAAACGTAATAGAGAGGTTTAAAATAAAAATAAAAATACTATGATGACAATAGAAGAACTATAAAAAGTTATCTTTTTAAACATGTAATAAGGAACTTAGATGTAGGGCAGTTTTTAATGATAACAATGTTAAAGGGAATTTTTAATATAATTTTGGGTTGATGATATAAATTTGTTGGTATAAAGTATGTATGCAGACAGTTATATAAACGCTATAAATAGCAAAGGTGTAAAAGTATTGCTGTAAATATATATAGAATAAATAATAAAACATCTTTTAAAATTAAAACAAAAAGATGAAAACCTAAGTGGTCTTGGAATAATAATAAGAAGAAGTAGGTAGTCATTATTGCGTGTAATTTCAAATTATTAATACATTAACAATGAGGTTTCCTGTTTTCGATTAATATAACCAGGTTCGGTTATTTTTTAAAAAATGGGATAATATAACCGGGTTAATATAAAAAACTTCGATTAATCGATAACATAAAAAGGCCAATTGTTGATCGGTTTCTATATTCAGTTTAGAAGATCACTTTTATATCATTTTGTATACAATAAATCTTCAAGTGTTGGAAAATTTCGTTTAATAGATTTTATTTTTATTTAATTAAAAATAATCCAGATGAAAAACACAACACTTTTAAAACTATTATTTGTTTATTAGTGAAATAATTAATTAATAAATAAGTATATTTATATATTTTATTTATTATATGTTACACAAAAAGTTTACTTTAATAAATATATACTTACCTACATTTAATCTGTGGTTTATAATTTATCAAGCGTATTGAAAATTTAAGCAATGAGAGATTTTGTATATTGCATAATGAAATTTATTAAATAATTTATCATTGAAAACTTTTAAAGGATTGAACAAATCAGAAAACTTAATTATTTTAAAGGAGCACACGCAGAACATTAGGTACATTTAGGAACACACGCATTACATTAGGTACATTTAGTAACACACGCAGAACCTTAGGTACATTTAGGAACACGCAGAACATTAGGTACATTTAGGAACACGCAGAACATTAGGTACATTTAGGAACACGCAGAACATTAGGTTAATTTAGGAAAATGCAGAACATTAGGTTCATTTAGGAACACACGCAGAACATTAGGTACATTTAGGAACACACGCGATGAAAACATGTATTTAAAAATGAATAAAACAAAATTCCTCAATAGTTTATAAAAAATCACATATAGGATAACAGAAAAGAACAAAAACATCCATTAAAGAACTAGTTTCAATAACAAGACCAAAGGTTTTGGTAGAAAATAAGGAGATAATCGAAGTTACAAATTTTGTAGTCAGTGTTAGAAAGTTGATGATACGAGAAACTGTTTTAATTTTAAAATAATTATAAAATAATAATATTATAGCTCATTTCATAAAAAAAATTTCGTTATGACACTATATGTATGTTCAATAATATAATGTTAACAATTTCTAGCATAAAAGATGCCATTGTTGACAAATCAACGAATGGCAAAGGCTCTAGCGAGGATGACCGAACACCTTAAGTAGTCTCACCCTTGTAACAGAACAAACATTATGTAAAAACTTATAAATATATTTATGTTTACACAAGTTTTTGTTTACATTCTTAAATAAATAAATAATTTTTGTTTAAACCTCAAAATTCACTGATATTCAATAAACGATTTAAAATAATATTTTTTTAATATTGGAAGTTAATAGAATATATATATGATAGCTGTGATCAAAATTATAAATTTTTATAGCGATATATATTTTGAGACTATAATTATTGAAAATATATTGTGTCGGAACGTATTTTTTTACGAAATGACCTATAGATATGCCCTATTACCAAAGAAAGATATAAAGTGAAAAAATATTTGAAATAAATAAAATATGTCAATGTGACACATGTTGAGAAAACAATAATCTGTATAAAAATTTTATTTGTTTGTCAACCAGAACACGAAATATTTTATTTTACAGTTCTAAATTCTTTTCATCACGAAAATGTTTCAGAATATTTAAATCCAAATAATTTTACACTTTGCTGAAGTGGTGAAACAATTGACTTCAAATACTAATAAACACGATCATCAACGTATTCTCCTGAAAAATCATTCAACAGGGTGCAATTGAGAGATTTCTGATCGAATTCCAAACTTCGACAACCAACTGTTGAATGACAGTGTAGACCGCATTCTGCAAGATTCATACACAGCAAATTCGTAACAATAACAGGTTGAGTTTGGTTGTCATAGCAATACGCATTCAGAAATGATCTTCGCATCCCTGAAATGCAATTATTGAAAAAGTTAGTCTTGTATAAAGTATAGCAGCCAAATGTAGGTACTATAGATTGAAAAATTAAATTATGAAAAGTATTGAAAACCTATTTGACAAAAAAGTTAACATTGAATTAATTTGATTCTTGTTTAACATTTTTTGTAATGTAATAATACATTATAATTACTTTTACAAATATAATTTAATACATATAAAATCTTTATTGTTGACAGAGAAAGGTTCATAAAAAATAATGTACAAAATATATTAAATTTCTTGAAAAGTTATTTCAATACAGATAATTATACATACATCAAAGTAATTTTAGGATGGATCTTTGTTGAACTGCATTAATAAATGTTTCTGCGCTGTTGATGCAAATATTTCGTCGTGACACCTTGGATGCAGTCGAATTTAATGTTTCTTTAATCCCATATCTACAGCTGCCTTGCAGTGAAAAATTTCAAAAATCATGAGAATAGTTCTCCCATTTGTCAATATTATACATTTTAAATCATTGTTTGAATTGTTCGGCGCAGTCATTACTAAAAAAATCGAAGTATTGCCCCAAATTGGTTAAACAATTTAATTGTGTTCATCACTCTTTGTCATCCCTTTCTCCAGAAAACATCCTCTATTTCGTCTTGCTGAAGTCAGAAATTATTTCACAGCAGGTCTACCTGATGTAAAAGTTTTCCTTCAAATGCTTCTGCTTGTTTATCTTTTATGAAACAATGACAAAAAAGTATAATGTTTGTTTTTAAATGCACTTTCCAATTTTACTTTTCAGCAATTTATTCATCATGCTAATGAAGCGAATGAACAGCCATCTACAACAATTTCATGTTAAATATTTGATCAATATATTTAGCGTTCAGTTGTTGTTGTGTTCCCCTGGCGTGTAACATTTCAGACGACCCTCAAAAGGTTTTTGCGATTAACGTAAATATGTGATACAATTACAAATTAAAATAACGAACAAATGGTTATATTACGCTAATATTTACTCATATATATAGCGCACACATAATCATGAGATATTTAGAATTACAGTGCAGTGGGACATTTTTGAAGAACGTACGTGATATGAAAATGTAACGTTTTCTTGATGCATTTATCATTATAAATTTACATGTTTATAACGAATTAATTTAATATTTTTAGGAAGACAGAAATGCAACATTATATATATATTATATAACAAATATTTACAATTTTTAAAATACACTTCGCAATTTAATCAAATGAAAGCAAACCATTTTTAAAATATCTCAAGTTCAATTGTATACAATAAAAGCTAAATCGAAGTTTTATTTTTTAATTTAATTTAATACAACATTTTCGCATTTTCATATTATACAAATCGTATGCTATAATAATCTTTTAACAATGTTCATATATTTTTATAAATTTATAAATAAAGTTTTTTTTAACGGGTTACTATTTGTTGAAACGAGTGAATAAAAAGCTGCAGATACATTACTGAATATTAAAAACAAACTTATATGTTCAAATATAATTAAAATTTATGGTCTAAGTATATTTAACATGGTTTAAAAAATTTTGAAACAATCTTCGTGAAATTGTATAATATTTCCTTATGTTTTCTTTTACATAATATTTTTCTGTAATTTATGTGTAAACTCACACAAAATAGAACCAACATTTGGTATATTTATATTTTCTTGAAATCCCCAGACTTCAACTTCAGCAACATGTAAGTGATCTGTTGATGTTGGTTTCTTCAGAATTAAATAGTTTCCCACCTGAAAGAGGAATAATATAACAAATAAATATTATTTAACTTTGCACTTATCATTTTTTTAGTAAAATTAAAAAAACAGCGTATAAAAAGACATACATTCCTTGAATTGAAATACATCAATAACACTAATTTGAGGAGTAACAATTAATATTAAGGTCAGATTAGAAACTTTAGTTGACTCACGATGGGCTCAGACAAATCTATTTGTGTTTGTTGAAACACGTTCGGAAAGTAAGCCACTTGTTTCAAGAAGTTTAATGGAGATGTTATATAAGTTCCATTGAAAGTGAACTTTTCAGCAATGTTCACTGTGAGTCCTCTAATTCGATTCTCTACAAATACACATAAAATAAATGTTATATATAATATAATCCATGTTTGCATAAATATCGTGTTTATATTATTTTATTGATATTGATATAAAAGTGACATTTAAAAAAAATTAATTACCTGCTTCTGCTACTCCAATTCTGTTCCAAATTTTAATTTTTTTGATTAGGCATGATCCTGGCAATTTAACAGCCCACCAGACATACGTTTGACCAGGAGCACCCAATCCAGTATGCATGACGCTTCCTGCATCTAAAATATAAATTTATATAATAATTTATAAATAGACAATATTGTTCACCTTGTTTGAACGATTATCGGATCATGATTATTATAGCTACAAGTGAACGGTAAATGTTACAAGAGATTTTTTAAAACAATATCTAAATTAAAAGTTTGGTATGTGTATCGATTAAATTGTTTGAGTGGATGATTGCTTATTAGTTTAATAATTCTTGAAATTCGTAATATTTTTAGTATTTTAAAAGTGACAAATTCGAATACGTGCACATTGTAAAAACTTAATAACCATGAATTATAAGTCATGTTGTACACTTTGTGAGATGTATATAAATGAAATTATTCAATATACCATTTTATAAATTCATTATACGATAAATAGAATATTATTTGCTATAATTTCTTAGTTTATTAGTTCTCATTTTGTGTATATATTCAGCAGTGACAACAATATTGTAACCCAACTGAAAACAATGCGCATAGGACAAACACACGAAATGGAGATCTTCACCTATGAACGTTCAAACAGTTTCAAGACGATTTACGATCTAGAAATACAAAAATGTAAACGAAATGAACACACTACAATTTTTTAAAATCTTGAACGGCAAGGCGAGTATCCTCATTGGATCCCAATACGCTGAGATTGCAAAACAATATCGTATATATTGATGAATGTGGATACAATGTTTACCTGAGTCCATGTTCACAGTGGAATCCTCATACAATTTACAGACTAACAAGGTGGAACTGTCAATTAACACTGATTATAGACCAGAATTGTGGCCTTATGTTCATCATCGTATGTACATTTCTAGATGATCTGATATGCCAACTAACTTTTTCTTTTCATTAATATACTCGTATAATTATTGATGATATGCGATCTCATTTGGGAATGAATATTCACCAAGAAGTGATTCAAGGAGTTGTTAATCTCCATATTTTACCTCTTACACATTCATGTATGAAACCATTAAAGTCGAGTAATAATAAATTCAATAATGTAATTAATATTTTATTTAATTAGTTAATGATATTGATAATGAATTTAAATTGTGTGATCATGAAATCTATTTTGTTGAATTCAATTTTGTATTGAGTTCATAGAAAAAATGTATACAAATATTTAAAAGAATTGAGTTTCTGTGAAAATATATGTAGCTACTATTTTAAAAATTATATTAAATTTACGAAATAATTAATATATGTTTACATAGTTCAGAAAAAAAATCATCAATTTATTTATTAAAAATAATGCAATTAATATTATATTAATTTTTGTATAATTTAAATATTGTCTGTGTGTTTGTTTTTCATGTGGTAACGTGGTTATTGATTGTGGGTATATCGATCCATTTGGCGGCTGACAAAATTTGTATAGTGTGAAAAGTCCATCATTGTTTGTCTATGGTTATGACCAATGACTTATAAATTATTTATCTAGACTCGGCAAACTGTCCAATATTCAATAGTAATAAACGTCCGCGGAAGAATATATCTATATCGATAATAAATATGAAATTCATGGGAGTTAATAATGAATTTCAATTATATACGAAATAGTTTTGTTTTAAAAAGGGATTTAATCAATATATATATAATGAAATGAAATGCGCTCTGAACGTTTTTTTGATAAGTTTGTCGGTCTAGATTACATTGATTTTGTATAATTAAAATATTGATTATTCTGCCAATAAATAAATTGGAGGATATTTTATTTAATAAAGTTTAAATGTTTAAATTAGTATTATATCAAAAAAACAATTGCATACATTTATTTAATTCTTACCGAAATCTGCATTTGTGTTTCCGTCAACTGCCAAGTTAGCACCTTTTCCTTGATACAAGTCACTTTGATAAGCCGGCTGGTTCAAAGAAAGGAGAATCGGCACCTGACCTTTTGTTGTCTCCGGAGTAACTGAAGATTTAAATTATTTGCGGTGTACCCTTTTCAGTTTTTAGGTTGATATTTTAAATTAATCAATTTTTTGCTGCGTGGTTTATTTTATCATTATGAAGTTTCCTTTAAGTCGTTGTATGTCAGAGAGTCACACAATACAAATACATATAAATAGAACAAATGCAAAATAACTTTAAAATTAATTATATTCAATTTATATTTGAAGCAATGGAAAGGTATTTAAACAACAGACAACATTGCGAAACACTATATTGTCAATCTATGGGATAGTGTTTTAAACTATTTTTGTTTCTCACTCTTACGCTTACCTTCAAAACACTTTTCACTTCAAGAATTGCTCCCTTAAATGAAATAATTACCTCAGTTAATCATTTTAAAGTCCTTATAAATCCAAAAAGAAATATTTATTCATCTCATCGGCGTATTGTGGATCTGCGGTGTGATCGATAGCTATGGGATCTCCCAAAACAAATTCTTCAGAGTGTTTCAAAATACCATCCGTTTCACGAGTGATAACATCACTCACAGTTTATTGTTTGATCTGTATCATATAAGCGCTAGAAAACGGTTTCCCTATGCGTATAATAACGCCGGACAATTTCGAGTGGTTCGTTGAATATAATAATGCTGACCCGCGATTTATATTTCTTGTCAGCGCGTCTCTTGACAGTATATAGTAAAGGTTTCCGATGTCAGTCTTTAGTCACGTAACAGCCGGTGTCAGTCTTCAGTCCCGTGATAGCCTGTTTACTGTAGCCTTATAGCATACACTCGGTCATTAAAAGCGAAATGCTCAATCAACTCTTCTTAAATGATTTAAACGACAAACTCGTTACATTTCCATTTTATTAATATATATTTGTTACTGTTTTGTGAGTCTATTTATAGGTATCAAGTCTGGTAGAATTGATTTTATTGTTGAATATTTCAGAGACCTCAGAAGTACGTAGACAGGTATATTAGATTATGCGAACTTCTACACCCATGTTGTAATACACATTAAGGTTTCTTTTGTTTACCCAATTGGATATTACCCATACTGTTTATATAATATTCTACATGAAATATTATTCATATAAAAAGTATACCTGTTTTTACAAATAATATAAATGACAACAAATGTATTTTACTAACATATTGAGTAAGATAAGGACACTAGATATTTCATTAATTAGAAGTTTACATGTACATCTAAGTTTACTGTTTTTATATTTAAGTGAAATTTGTTCGAAAATACCAAAGTTACTTAAGTGCAAGTGAAGTAGAGTTTACAAAATGTAACTTAAAATTCTATTTAGCTTGTATTTGTGAAAAAATTTCACTCGAGTAGAAAGACAGTATAAGCTTACTATATAGCTAGTATAATCTCACTATACTACAGTATAAGCTTACATGTAAACTTCTAATTAACTATTATATCTCTGTCCTTGTCTTATTCGATATGTTAGTTAATACTCAAATTATTTGATATATTATGATTTAAAATTATTTTATGTTAAAAACAGGAATATTTATATATGAACAATATTTTAAGTAAAACGATAATTTATTTGCATAGTTTAGGTAATATAGAAATGGACGTCTAGTTCATCATCTGTACTGTTATTTTAATCAGTCAGATTCTATTCCAAGGAGGTAAAGAGGCGCAAACATTTGCTCTCAATACTCAATATATCCTCTTTAAAAATCCATGCGATGGAAGTCAGTTTGATGTACACTCACAACAAGTGTATCATAAACAGTGAAAATTACTAACTTAGTCATATGAAGCTGCAACTTTCAGGAAACCTTATGAATACCTTTTTATAGATTTGAATCTGAAAACATCTGAAGAATTATGCATACGTCACAAATATATACTAATGAAAGCCCACAAATCGTTTACATGTCATTATCAAGCAGTTTGACACAATATTAAATATATTATTGTGGAAAGCTATAAATAATCGGGCGATATACTGCTCAATAATATAACAAAACAATGAACTATCTCAGAGAATAACAGACTATGAAATTTCTTATAAAACTCACTAAAATCACCGGAAATAGAATACGCTACACAACTCTCATCAAAAAGGCAACACCTCAGAATATACGTGTTATAACACAATTGCCTATCACTAGTATAAAAAAGATAGAAGGAAGTACAAAAGGAGACAGCAGCTACAGGCCAGTGGTCCGGGCAAAGGTGGGGCCTCCATCACACAACGAGTCATCAACAAAACCAGCGGGTTTTTATCAGCCGGAGGATTGAATCAAGCCCATAACCTCCGGCATCTCTTTCTCCAGGCTGGAGACGTGAAAGTCGATCTTGGCCCGGTCTGCTTCAAATTCGGTATCTCCATCAGAGCCAACGTTGACCCTCTCACCTGCGTCGGTTGTAGTGCAGTCTGCCACAAGCAGGAGGAGTGCAGCAGCGCCAACAGATCGGCCCAGAGACACTGCCGCGCCAACCAAAACCACTGCCAATTTTTCTCAGGAATTCTATTATACGAATCGGGTTGTCTTGGAGGGTTTCTGGAGGAGGGTTGGGGCTGCCCAGGTGTCTGAAGCGGGCCGTATTCAACTGAGGACATTCGAGGAGCCAGTGCTCTGCTGATTCATCCACCTCGCATGTTTGACATTGAGTGGTTCCATCACCCTTGATTGTGAGGTTGGATTTCCTTGTTCTTAGTTGTGTGATTGTGGTATAATCGCGTCTACTAACTTGTTTGCGGTCTTCCTTGCTGAGTTCCTTCCTACCACTGATTCTCCAGTACCAGTCTGTTGAACGGTATGTGGTTGGTCGGACTGATTGCTGGTTGTGCCATGGCTTATATGCTTGCCTCGAGATGGTTGCTTTTGCTGTTTGAAAGTCTATCGGGATGTCGTTTTGGTCTTGCAGAGTGCCGTCTTTCGCCATGGCGTTCACCGCTTCGTTACCCGGAATGCCAGAGTGGGCCGGGATCCATTGTAATGTAGTGTGTATGCTTCTTCTGGAGAGCTTAGAAAAATGAGTAATGATTGGGTCGATCATTGGATCAGTCACTTGGTGTGGATCCTTGGCTAGCTTAGCGAGGACTGACTTCTGGGGGGTCTCTTTTCTGCTCCGGAGAACGGATTACGTGGTCCCTGGTGGGCAGAAGCCCCCCAAAAGAAGCGACAACTCGACTGGAGAACTCTCCATGGCGCGAAACCCAAATCTCAGCTGCTACTCGAGGGAACCGCTAGACCGGCGGCTGCAGCTCCTCAAATATATCCTTCTTTCCTGGACGACTGTTGACCTGCAACCACTAGGATATGTTGGAGTGTAGGGGTTTTACCATCTCCCCATCATGGTTTCGTTGGCCATTGATGCTCCCACTTTCGACGCACCCAATGTTCAAGGTCCCCGCTGGAACTAAAAGACGGAGGACTGGCCGAGGTTCACAGCCACGACCGATGCAGCAGTGTCCGTCCAGATTACCGGATTTACCCCTGTTCAAACCTATACCAGCTACCCTTTCGCAAAATTTCAAAGAGCTGCAGGATGCAATTGAGCTGACGTCAAGGTCGTACATTGGCACTATTCACCCCGGAAAGAAACATAAGCTCTAAATCTTTAGAAACGCAATCTTTTCCACCGTGAAGTTGGAACGAGGCGGGTCAAGTGGCTTCAGGCGTGCACTGACGTGCGGGACCTCGTCCAAGTCTCCAAAAAAGCCCAGTGGAAAGAATTTCTCGATGGTGCCGATTGGTCAACAGGTGCTAACAAACTGAGAAAGGTGGTGAAGTCGCTCGCAGGTTCTTCCATCCCGCTCAACCTCAACAAAGTCCTAGTCCACAACGGCAGTCACAACAGTAGCGCCCTCCTAGAAATCTGGAGTCGTCCTTTGTCACTATGCAGGAGTCTGCCGTCTGAAGTACAGCGCCGAAGTCAGATCTAAGAATCGGGATTTCAAGAAGAGATTTTCTTCTTGCGACGTCCACGAGGCATGCTGCGGCCCTTTCTCTCGGGATGAATTAGATACAGTCATTAAGACGATGCGAGCTAAGGAGGCCTCGCAACCAGACCATATCGCCCCTCTATTCCTCAAAGCCCTCGGCGAGCGTTCCCGCATTCTCCTTCTTGGGATAGTAAATTCCTCATTTCGCTGCTGAAAGATGGCAAGATGGCAAACAAGCAGGTACTTTGGAGTCTTTTCGGCCCCTCACCTGCTGCGTGGCCGAGACTATGGAACACATGGTCGCGCGAAGACTTTACTATCTCGCTGAAGATCGCGGTTGGCTGCCAGATGATTAAGCCGGCTTTTGGAAGCTCCGCAGTTGTAAGGACCAGACCCTCCGTCTTTTCAAAGATGTCAGAGACGGATTTCAAGCCCGCCCTGCCGAACTCACCATCCTGGTTCTCCTGGACTTCTCCAAGGCCTACGATCGGGTATGGTGCGCCGAGCTCCTTGGCCATCGGAGTACCTGAGCGGTTTGTCCGGTGATGCTCCGAATTTCTACCTAATAATCAATCTCGATTTCGCTTTGGCGGAAACCTCATGAGAGTCGAAAAACTCAGTAAAGGACTCCCCCAAGAAGCTGTTTTGTCTCCCCTGCTCTTCACTTTATTCTTCAACACAGTGCTTCAATCCATCCCCGCAACATTAGCGTCAAAATGTTTGCCGACAAAAATAGCCCTTTGGAGCGGTATCCCAATTAGAACACCGCAACCAGATCAGTTCAAAAGAGTGTCATTGCGGTCCACCACGGGAGGCGGCTCATTTTAACCTCCGGGGTTAAGGCATTTGTATAGACGGAGTCCCTTAACTCTCTGCCACCTATGGCGTTTTGTGCAAGTAGGGGCGGCTGGGGTCTCCTGATCCGAAACCAGCCACGCTACTAACTTTGCCACGGCTACCCTTGGCGGTCCAGTTGTGGAGCTCGGCGAAGAAGCTCACCTTGAACCTTCGGAAGTGTGAGTCCAGTTTGTTTCTCTCCAGATATCCACGAAGCTGGATTAACCTTTTTTGTCCTGGACGGGGTTACTCTTGCCTTAAACACAAACTCCACTATTCGTATAGAAGCAGACATTCCATCCTATGCCACCATCTCCAAAAGAGCTTGAGTCACGGCCCTGGAGAAATCCAAAAAGATCCTGTCTCCAACCCCAGTCGACTCATCGCTGACATGGCAGTCTCCCATCGCACCAAGATCTGATCAAGCTGGGGGAAGAGAGCCACTGAGATCAGTAGAGATTCAGGTGTCCCTGCAGAAAGCCATCAGAACCCTCCGGTGCCTCGTGGGCTAAGGCAGTTAAGCGCTGGTCATGCGCTCCTCTCTTGGCTGGGGGGTCCAACAAGAGCAGCTTGCCTGGCGTCATCCTCGCCGACTCCATTTTTACTCTGACTCGCCAAGACGCTTTGTTTCCCGTGACCATCTACACGGACGGATCGGCCCCGCGAGGTATGACCTCGGTGGCAGTTCAGCGGTAATCATCACCCTTCGCTCTACCTCCCCTGTGAGGGTCGCCTCCATCCGCAGCAAGTGGCGGAGCATCACGTGTTTCTACAAGTCGCAGTTTCAAGCGCTTCGGCTGGCGGTGGATTGGATCAATTCCAACAACCCCAAGCCCCTATCCGGATCTGATCTGACCGCTAGGCCGCGATCACCGCCTTCGCCGCCGACCTTTCCGTGAACGAGCTCCCCACTCTACGACAAGACCCAGACATGACCTTCACGACTATCAAGTCCTTCATTTGGAGAATGATTAAGGACACGCCTTCCTCCAACCCCCGCGTCACGGTGGTCTACAACGCGAGGAAGAAATCCAAAATGATGTTTCTTAGCAGGGACGAAGTCCTCCTCGACCAACTCAGGAGCGGCCACTGCAGGTGGTTGCCCCGGAAGCGACACTACCTGCGCTTGCACTGGTTCCAGCGTTGCCTTGCTTCGTCCTTTGGAGTAAAATCTTTGGAGGGATCAGTTCCCCTTTGTCCGAACTGATGGATAACTTCGTGGCGGTGGTCACATTTGCGCGCCTGACCTTGGTCCAGGCGTGACGTGCCACTTCCAACAACAACCACTCTAAAACTCTCTAATCCCGCTACTCAAACCTACTCTTACTTTGAATAGATGGGATGATAGATAGAATGATAAAACAGAAAGATAAAGATAATAATTATAACAGTATTGCGGTCAAATCATACGGACAAGTATAGCAGAAGAAATTGGATAAAGACTGTCAAGGAACCGCAGCAGAGCTCATAAGAGAGGAGAATGAAATCAACAACTCACACACATTAGTCCGAATTTAACTCGTAATTGTACAGAGATCTGGTCACTTTGCTTTTAGTTATATTAGTTATTGTTACATTAATTGGTTATTGATTAATCTCAGAC
>JAUZNC010049468.1:0-15603 GCA_034780395.1 Vannuccia rotundouncinata | reverse complement strand
TGGACAGACTAGGTCAATCCCCTCTAGAAAAATTTGTTAATAATAATTGTATAGAGGAAAATTATCAAACTGGACCCAGTGATAAAAGAAGTAATCAAAGGTCCCTTTATTAGTATACTTAAGGGCTAATGGGATACTATAGAGAAAATTTTATATTTTGAAAGATGATAAAAATTACCTGATAAGTAAGGCAATTTATATAGTTCGATTTAAAGCAAAACATATATCTTAGGGCAAATTAACATAGGCCTATATGGCAATTCCATAACACCCAAATATATATGGCAATTAATTATTATAACTAAGTGTCAGAGGGGTCAATATCGATTGAATTATCAGTGGTTTTGCAACAATGAGAACTATTTGGTAAGCCAATAAGAAGTGAATAGATTTCTAGAATATCCAAAAATGACTTGCAGGCTAAGAAATGTTGGGTCACCCATAAATAAAGGGTTGTTTGATTGTGTGGTTGTTTGATTTCGGACTTCACACATTTCACAATTCACACATTTTTTGATATGGATATAAACATTTAAAAACTGGGAATGCAGTGTACAAAGATGAGAACTCATTTCAGAGAATCAAAAGAAAAATTCATTGAATAGGTCAGTTAATTAATTTAAATATAATTTAGAAATAATTTAAAATAATAAATTAAATAGAATTGCATAGACAAACTAAAAGTCTTTTTGACTATGATTATAAAATGGCTTAAAAATATGGGGTCTTAAAGGGTTCTGGATTAATTATTTTGACTGTATTTATACTATAATTCCATTCACTAAATGAGTATATATATAATATATACCAAAATTATTTAAAATTTCTATTAGGGATCCCAAATATTTTGTTTATTTTTTAGCATCTGTGGTACATCTCTTCCATAAATAACATAACACACAAAGACATTGAGATTATGATCAGATTAAGGTTTCTATACAAGGCTTGGAATTGCAATGGAGAAAGGGGACCCCAAGACACAGGAGAAGATGAAGCTAGATGGCGATGATTATTTCTGATAGTGTCTGTGACAGTGCCTAATTTGTAATAGGTAATTTTGTTATAAAATATTATTTATACCTTATTAAACTACATAAAAGCTCACAATGATTTTATCATTTGGTACTTCATTTGTGATCAACAACTTTTGTGATTTCTATGTAATGAAATAAAGATTTACTATTTCTTAATATTTTTTTTGTCATTTGTAATCTTATGCATAACATGTCAAAGGTTTGTACATAGCAATAATATTTGAATTCATCCAGATGAATTCGTATTACAATTTTAGTTAGTATTAATTTTCTTTGTTAATTTAATTAATTTTATTTATATTAGAATTTTAGTTAGTATTAATTTTCTTTGTTAATTTAATTAATTTTATTTGTATTACAATTTACTACCAAACAAAAATGTTGTAGGTTACCTAAGATTCCTAAAAAACCATGATAGGTCACCTATGATTCCTAAGAAAACCTGCTAGGTAACCTAAGCTTCCTATAGAAACCTGGTAGGTTACCTAAGATTCCTAAAATAACCTGCTAGGTACCTAAGATTCTTATAGAAACCTGGTAGGTTACCTAGAAGGTCTGACCAAGACTTAGAAGGTGACCTACTAGGTAACCTACTAGGATTCTTAGGTTTTGAACCACTGGGATTGTCATTGTTAAAAAAAGTATATAAATTGTACAATATATACATCAAATATAGTAGTACATTAAATCTAACAGCACAACTAACTTCTAAATTGTGTATTACTTTTTGACCCTGTATATAGTTGTATAATTACCCATTATTCACAAACCATATGTACTGTTAGCAAATAATTGGTAATTATATAACTATAATTGTATTATTTTCTGTAAATGAAAAAAAATGCTGTTGGAGTATTTATAATTTACAAATTGTATGGTTGTGTCTCTACTGTTAGAGAATTTTATTTCTATATCATTAGTTATCAATGATGGTATTTTTTTATAATATTCTAGCCACACTTATTAATTATTCAAAGGGCTTTTGATACTCTTGACATGCTGATGAAATGTTTATGTTTGTTAATATATATACAACTATATATATATTAGTCTTATTTTCTGTACATGAATAAAAATATGCATTTTATAGAGGACAGTAAGTGTAACAAACAGTTTTGAATTCAATAATGCTAGCAGGGTCAAATAATTTTCAAACTGTATTATTTTCCTGTATATGAACAAAAATATAAATTAAATATTAAATAATTTGACATCAAAAATTTTTGCTGAAACATATATTATAAAAAAAAAAAACATTTTGCATAAAACATCATGCATAAAACCTTTATTTTTTAATTTACTTTCACTTATGTAAAACTTATTTTATTTTTGAAATTTATTGTGAGGAATTCTTTAACTATATGTATGGTTTGCATCAGATTAATTCAGCATATGGTTTGACAACTGTATGAATGATTGGATACAAAAATATTATTCAACAACCAGATGCAACAGTTTCATTTTTTATGTACAAAATTAAAAATTGACATGAAAAAATTTAAGGAGGAATATTAAAATATATGAAAAGATATATTATTAATAAGCTAAGTTAGATTTTTTGAATGAACTGGTCTAATATTATTGTACAAAATTATATATTGACATGAAATAAATGAAATAGACTAAAATTTCAAGCAGGATATGTACGTTTTTCGAAAATTAAACGGTTTTCAAGATGCATAATAGATTCCAAGGTATAGTGGGGACCCTGCTTTTCTGTTGTCTATAAACACACAATAAAACCAAACAACCAACTTCAGATGTTAGGTTGTTAGGAAGTGTTATCTAACGTTTTTAAATCAACTAATAATTGTATTATCTACTTTTATCTAAATTTTTTTAACCTATAAACATTCAGTAAATAATTTAAATGAAATCCCAATTATTTATGAATTCTGATTTTTACATATGCTTCAGAGGAAAACAGTCGAAAATTTTAAGTATATTTTTAAAAATCAAAGTATAACAAGGGTTAACTAAAAGTAACTATTTAACATAAATTAATTAACATTATTTGTTAATAAATAAATTAATCATGATTTATAATTTTATAATTTCATTATACACATTTTAAATTTTTGTTTAATATTTTTTTTAATTTAAATCTGTATAATTTAATTAAAATTTATTTATCCTTTTAAAGCTTTTATTAGTAAAATTAACTGTAATTTACGCGGTACTAAATGTTATTTTTAAAATACCAAAAAGCATAATAAAACAAATAATTTACTTTAATAGTGTAATCATTTTAATTTTCATATTATTTATCGACTCGTTTTAGCATCAATTCCGTTAATTAAATATATGGAAATTTTTCAAATGGGGGCCCTGGCGGGGCACATAGCTCTCCAATAATTTTTCATTGTAAAAAGTGCCTTTTTTAAAAATAAACTTACACTAGATAAATTAAAAATGATATATTTTCAATGAGCTTTCTTTTTTGAGAACAAAGTTACACTATATGTATAAAAATAACGTATATATTTTCAATATTATGTTTTTTGTAATTCAAGTTAAAATGATAAAACGATTACTGAAGTTTCCTTTTTAAGGATAAAGTTACACTAGAAAAAAATTATTTTCAGTAGGATGATCTTTTTGAGAATAAAGTTACACCGAATAAAACGGTAGCAGCAATTTCTTAAATAAACTGTAAATATATAATCGTTGTCTTTTCTGCCAAAGACAGATAAACAAAAAACCTGTGGTTTGTGTTCTGGTTAAGGCTGTACAATTTGTAAAAACCACGCAGTCTTATTCTGTTAGAACTTTTACTGAAACAATTGTCATGTATCTTTCTGTAAACATAAATCATAAAAATGTACATGTTTACCCACATAAATGTTAATTGGCGAAAAAAACTGTAAAATATACCACAGCCGTAAATAATCAGAGTGATTATTTTTGCTAGCTTATTATATACAAAATTCTAACTAACATATTATAATTTTTATACCGTTTTACAGGGGTCCTTGAGATAAAAATCGTATTAAGATAAAAATCATATGTAAAGAATAGTAAATCTGTTGACCGGTATTAGTATAGCAGCGCAATAAATGTTTTTTTGTGGTAAAATATATACCCCACTGTAATTAAAGGGTTAATCATGTTTTTATTGTATCTGTCTAAGCCTGCACCACGAGCTTCCACTTTTCTCTGTCACGCGCAATTGCCTCACCAGTTCAACTGTGCGCCTCGAATTCCCATACTTCTTCACGTCATCCCAAAATATATTTATTGCGGTCTGCCTCTCCCTCTCTTTCCTTATAACTTTCCAAGTAACTTTTCGTTCTGTAAGCTATAATTAGCTCGGATATTATGACCACAGTATAATTGGCTTTTTCTTTTCCTCATCTCTTCAGGCTTCCATTAGGTTCTTGTGCTTCATCTGTCAAAATAAGCTTTCTTGTATATAGTCCAGTAATAATATGTATTTTTCTTTTGGTTATCTATAGCTCTCTCACACAACATCTTCAAATTAAAAATTGCGTGTCTTATAGTCCCCTTATCCTTTCTAAATCCATATTGTTCTTATCTATTCTGTCCATTACGATTCTAAGTAGAACTTTTGTTTAATGACTCATCTGGCTTATCGTTCTCTACTCTTCATACTTAGTTATGGCCAGCTACAGATTCTAGGCCATGTGGAATATTACCATGATTGTAGATGAGGTTGAGCAGCTCACAAATTCTTGACAAATTGTTGTCATCTAATGCTGTGATGTCATCTTGCCCGGTTGCTAATTATTATCTTTCATTTTACTAATTGCCTTCCTCACTTAACTTTCTATAGTATCTTTATAATATCTTCATTCTCGATACCCATTCGTTTATCCACTTCTTACTTCGTTTACAAAAAGTTTCTGAATGTATACGCATTCAACCCAAGCGTTTTTCCACCTTTTCAATTTCAAAAAAGAATAAATTACCCTCTTTATCTTATATACCAGCGTTATGTACTTTCTTATTATTAACTGTGAGCTCTCATATCTTTTGATCTCCATTGCCTTGCATCTCAATAAGTCTTCGATTTCTTAAAATTGTGCATTTAAACTATTTTTGCCTAAATGAGCAAGCTTTCCTAATTTTTTTATTTTTCTCTTTGTACTGCTTCCGTCTTTCTGTCATCATTTTTAGATTACTTTCCTTCATCCATGGTTGTTCAAAGATGTTCTCCTTTTTGGGTAAAATTTTCTTTCCTGTATTTGTATACAATTAGTTGAATAATAGTGTAAATTTTTACTATTTACACAAAATTCATAAAGTGGAACTTTATGTTACGAAGATAAATTAATTTCCGAGTGAGCGAAGCGAACGATCGAGTAATTGAAATTTTTCGAGTATCAATATGTTTTTTTACCAATTCGTGTATGTCATTTTTTCTTCATGGTACATACATAATAACGTCCACATTATGTACCAATGGAGAAAGAAAAATATAGTATAAATAAATGGATAGATATAAATAGATAAAATTTTATAGATATTTTGATATAGATATATATTGCTTTAAAAAAATCATTACTATTGCCTTTGTTTTATTATTTGTTATTATTAAAAGAATAAATAAATAAAGTTTTGTCGATCATGAAATAAAGTAGTCCATGGAAATAAACTACTTCTTTAAAGACAAGTCCATATTAACGTATAAAGTCACTTTATGTATACCTACAATGGAGAAAAAAAGCTAAAATAGAACTTGTGAAACTTATATTTTTGAGAAAGAATCTTATTAAACTTGAAGTACTTGTCAAGCAAGATCTCGTAAAATCTTTAATATGTTGTGCTTTACCAAAGAGGGGTATCTTGCTGGACGTCCAGCACATATTAGTGCACATCTTGGGAAAGATTCTTGCTCAAGGATTTTTACAAGAATTGCAAGATTATAGGCTAGTGATGTGCCAAATTTTAAAAATATATTAGTTATATCAATCAATTAATATCAATTTTTAATAAACTAAAACTAAAAACTATAGCCCATTTTTAATTCAAAACTATATATATAGTCCGCCGACTTGTATTGATTATGATTATATATCAATTTGGTTGTACAAATTTATAGATCTCTATAAAATTTGCCTCGTAAAATATGTATACTAGATTAAATGTATACGAGATGAAAAATAAGTAAAAATTGGTATGAATGAAAATTTGCTCAGTCTCAGAGAAAAACTTATTTCTTAAACTTATATCAATCAAACTTTTTATCATATATATATAGTTAGCTAAATACTTATATTGCAATGTCGTAAATTAATCATATAATCAAATAAATTATTCAAATAATTAAATAAAATTATTTTATTTCTTTTTAATTATTACATATGGAAACTTCATATTGCCCACAACACAATCAAGGGATTTTTAAACATTATTTGTTTAAATTGTATTTAACATCAGCTGAGCCCGTAAGAGATAAATTTGGAGAAATTTAGGTTTGCTGAGTCAAATTATAGTCTTTTTCGATTCTATACCTCTCTTTACATTGCTATGTTTATCTTTTTTTGTTAATAAAGTTTGAAAAAGTTATTTTGTATTAAAAATTATCATAAAGTGAAACGGTTACATATATTTTGACTAAGAATTTTAAACATCATGTAATGGAATTCCCTTTTTTTGGAAATATATTTCACATATCTCATTGAATCTTTTTCATATCAAAAGTCATATTATTTTTATGAATTTTATTTTAATTTTACTCAAATTGTCTATAATGAGGTGGAGGTCCAATGTCTCATTAGTCATGGTGGTCCTGTTTTTAAACTGGAGCCTGCAAACAAGCTGTGCTTTATTCCAAAGACAAGATTATCAATCTTTACTCAGTTTTTTCTTGTTTAAATGATTGAAGGGTATAAAAACTGTAATAATTTTTTAGTTATGCATACTAAATGACAATTCTATGCTTATTGCAATCCACATAGCCAACATTTTTGAGTAAATAATGATTATATGTGTAAAATGAGCATCCATTGCAAATGGAATTGGCCATATATATACATACTAATTGACATTTCAAATAATTTGAATCAAATAGACTCACTTAATCCATAGACATTACACAAAAGGTAAAATGAACAATATATATGCAGTTTGTATGAATATGCCAAGATCTTATATTTTGATTCATTATAATTATCTTAGATCAAATTAAAAAATAAACATCTCAATAAAAAATTCTGACAAGCTAAATTTTTAATATTAACAAAAATAAATTAAAAGGTTCAGTTTAAAAATTATATTATATTTTTATTTAATTATGAATAAATTGCTTAAAATGCAACAATCTTTTAACTTTTTAAAATTAATATAATGATGGCATCATATGTACATGGTTTATGTGCAGTCTTAAATATATAATACAATACTCCAAAAAAGTGTATGTTATTCCTTAATTTATATTATTCTTTATTTAATAACTTACAGTATAATAAGAAAACATGATTTATCAATGAAAGATAATATATTATTTATTACTTACATAACTATTAAAACTCTTAACCTTATTCTATACATAACATTAACATGAATAAAACATACTTTTCAATTTCACATAATTTATTTTACTGAAACATAACTCAAAAGAATTTCATGACAACTATTCAAATTCATATATTCAAACCTTCAAAACCATCCATTTAAATCTCTTATATTAATCATATATACAGTCTACTCCCCCTAAACCAGATGCACCTAATCCGGACAATTATTCAAATGTAATGCCACATAAAGAACAAATATTTCCCTCCTATCTTTTCTATGTTACAGGGTGTCCACATGTCCTCAAAATTCCTGCATGTCCTCAAATTTTATCACTGTACTTAATTTTTTCAATATACTCAATTTTTTGTGTTTACAATTTTTAAAAATTATAGTGTTATTAGGTATACATAATAATGTGTAGATGCTTTTTATCATGCACATAAATGTATATTATTTTTGGTTTCTCAATGTTGATTTATAAATTATTCCTTGTTCATTTTTGTGTCCCCCTCAAAAAATGAAGGTCCTTGAATTTTTTAAAAACAAATGTGGTAACCCTGATATTAAATAGCACCTATAAACCAGACATGCCTAAACTGTACACCAGATTTTTCTTGCAGTCCCTTACACAGTATTTAGCTATGTTTTATCCAGATGCCAATTTCAATTGTAGTCCTGTAAAGTAACAGTATATTCCTAAAGCAGTAATCAATAGAGAGAGACAGACAACCACACATTAATCCACATACAATAACATTCTAATTGGTGCAAGGCCAATCATATTAGACTGTGGCCTTGACTTCTTCACTTTCCATAAACCGGATGATTTGTTTACATTAATGGGTGTCCGGTTTAGGTGGAGTAGGCTGTATATATATCAAAAAGTACTAATACCAGATATGACAACTGAAGTCTTGATTTTTTTTAAATACCAAACATTTTGAAAAATATTTTTAGGTATTTCTTTTTCTCTTAAAATCCATTGCATTTTTAAAATGTACAAATATCACTATATATAATTATTATTTTATAGTTTTAATTAAAAAAATTTTGTATAGTGATATATCAGACCAGAAAATTTTTTTTAAATGTGTGTCAACCCTGAATGTGTTTTTTTGAAATATATTAACTTTTATAATGTACTATTTTTTAATAACTTTGATATAGAGTACATTTTTTGTTCTGTGTTTTTGACATAATATTTTGTTAATATGTAAAATTCTATAATCTTTTGTATGTATTCCAAAAATAGTACATGAAAAAAGTCCTGACAAAGACATGTACATGAACCATGTTATAGAAAGTTTCTAGATGTATATCTTGTCTGCATAGTAGGAAGAGAGCAAACATACTGCCTATAAATACCATAACTTTATTTTTTAAATAGGGATATAATGGAATACAAATTATATTTATTCACTTTTATTAGATATTGCTTATATCATATTCTTCATCGAATTATAATAAATGATTGTTCTAAATAATTTATGTAGATTGTTTGAAATATAGTAGTATTTGCCTAGATACATATTAAATACAATTACATATGTATATAAAATAATGATAAATGTCCATAAAAATTAAAATAGTTATTTCATTGAATTAATGTAATGTGCATATATGTACAATGTATATAATATATGTTAGTAATATATAATAGTATTATATAAGGCAAATATACAATTTAGAGGATACAATATATGCACATATGATTATATATAATAGATAGAAATTTTGTCAGTGCATTGAATAAAATTATGATATAGAGAAGTATATTCAATATGCAAATGCAATTTAGATGAATTCTACTATATAGTTCTAGATACTAAATAGTTCTATACTAAAGTTAATCTTATATTTATATATGCAAGGTTGCCATGGGTCAGGGAATTTATTAATATTTCTGAAAAATTTCATGAAGTCAGGGAATTTAAAATTTTGTATATTAAATATTTGAAACACCCCTTTATATGTATTCTAGGTAAAAAAATAACCTCAAAAATTGTTCACACTTCGTGTGAATTCTAATTTATTCATACATTTATCTCTTTTCTTTTTGCAATTATAGAGAACTTTTAATCAAATCGAATGCATTATGATGTATCAAAAAAGATATAAAAATATCTGAATTAAAATAGTTAGATAAGTCTATCAAATTAAAAGAGGGTGAACTGTAATTTATTATTTAACATTCAATTGACATTTTGTATTTTAAGTCTGTATACAATACTCTAATAAATTTCACTATAAGATTCTACTAAATCTATCTAATTTTCTCAATATTATTGCACTAAAAAGTTAGGGAATTTGATCTTTGAAAAAGTCTGGCAACCCTGTATATGAAAGGAGTGAGGTCTATTTGTTTATTTTTTGTTTTCTGTGTATTTTACGGTCAATAAGGCAGGCCTTTGTTAAGTTGCAACATCGGGGATTCTTCCTACATTTAATTATACTTAAGCAATGTTTTCCACCTCTTGTTCACAATTTAATGGTCAAAGGTCGTTTTTTGGTTTAGAATCTTACCCAATTGAATACAATGGATTATTATCTTGTCTAAAATATTTAAATACAAACTATTTTGTTTTAGGATTAATCGAATTGTGTCTTCTGACTTGGTTTATTTAATTAATGTTTACTGGTTTTGAGATCTCCACTATTTCCATAACATTTTAATTCCCTTTTAACAGTGACATTTCTGTGTCTGAACAAGTAAGAGAGTGAGAGACAGAGTTTTGCGGTCATGGAGGACAATAATCCACCACAGAACATGCCAGTTCTTTGTGTCAAAGGGTGCGGCTTCTTTGGCAGTGCCAGCTTCGATGGTTTCTGCTCTAAATGTCATCGGGACGCATCTCAACAGCAGCAGCAGAATAAAGAGGATCAGATCGAGGTTGTGGAGATAGAGGGAAGCTCCACTGACGAGGAGGTGCCTTTGGGGGAAGCAGAACAGAAGGTGGTGGAGGAATGTGTCAAGGTCGCTGATGCTTTGGTTGGTGAGTTGAGTAGATGTCATGCAATCTATCGATTGGTATACATTTTTATAATTATAACTCTTGTTTATAATGTCAATATGTAGTTAATGTTGTTTTTTAAAAGTGATATCTGATCATCAAAAATATAAAAAAAGTGACTTGTAGATATCTCAACCCGTGATCTGGATCATAAAATAGAGTGATTCAGACCACGTATAGTAACCAATGTCTGATGTTGTTGAAAATTTGGAATTCAATGTATAATTACTATTTAAGAAAGCATATGCAATTTTGGTTTTGATCCAGATCAAAGTGTATCAGATTGGGATCATAGAATAAATGTGATCTGAATTCAAATAAATTCAGGATTATAATACGTAACCATAATATCAATGTGTGTACCAAATTTGGAATCAGTATAATATCTTTAAGAGTTAGAATCTCGATTTTAATGATTCAAATACTGTTTTGATTTTAGGAGTCAAAATTTGAAAATAATATAAAGGGTGGTCCAAAAGGTTTTTATGTATCACTCGAAGGTACAGTTAGGCAGGTAAGGAAACTTTCAGGCCAATTGACCAACTCCTCTGCATGCTAGAGCTCTTTAAAAATGTGAGGGTCAATTTGACCCCCACCCTTCCTTAGCCTTTCTAGGGTTAACAAAAATAGTTTTAAGACCTGGTTATTCGAAATTTATTGAGACTGCATATTTGCTACATTTAGTTATTTTAATTACGGAAAAGTTTGCTGTTCTTTTAGTAATAAACAAATAATAGTCGTAAATACCGCAATATATTTGTTGCCTAGCTACTGACAACTATTGATTATTTGGGTCGAAAATAGATCTCATTTAACCTTTTTCTCTTTTTAACTTAGAAGACACTTTCAATTTGTCAGCAGCTGTTTATTGAAGCACTTTAATCCTTATAACTCTCTCTCTCTCTCTCTCTCTCAATAATAAGGGTATTAACTTACGCGCAGTTGTGATATGAAAATAATAGAGTATCTTCTTTTTAACATCATCTCTATAAAATGCGATCGTCACATAGCAGCACAATTAATTACTCTTCAACGATATTTGACACTCTGCTATCTGTGCAGCAGGGTGTGACACAAGTGGTTTGTGTAGCCTCACTGTTCTCATTGAGTCCTCCCCTCCTCCCCCCAGCAAACGTGGTGTCTTCTGTGGACGCATGCAAATCACCTTCGACCGCCGAGCTGCCCAACCAGGACGACCCAAAGCTCTCTCAACCAGCCGCAGGTACCTCCCCTCCTTCAAACCCCCCGGGGAGTGTTGTTCACTCTCTCTCTCTCTCTGTAGATACCATGTCCAACGCCTCCTCACTGGACTCCACTCCTCGGCCCAAACGAAACCGTTGCCATGCCTGCAAGAAGAAGGTCGGTCTCACGGGGTTCACCTGTCGATGCGGCGGCACCTTCTGCAGCAACCACCGCTACTCCGACACCCACTCCTGCTCCTTCGACTACAGGGAGTCGGGCCAGACGGAGATCCGCCGGGCCAACCCCCAGATCCAATGCTCCAAGGTGCAGAAGATCTAGACACAGGCACGCATGTAGGCACACACCCTCGATTCTTTCTGGCATCAATACGATATTTTGCTGCAGGACCCAACATTATCTGTGTAATGTGCAGGATTTGGGTGACCACACACACAGCTAGTTACCATTATCTTCTTCATTTTGTGAATATATATATACTCTCCTCGTACGGTACGGTAGCTTACTAACTTGATACTATCGTGTAATTGTTGGGAAATAGACTCTGCTTTTCAACTAGATCAGGATATATTTATACAACTATTCTATCATATTGGGCTTTGGGTTCCTTTAAATGTATTATATTATCTAGTATTTTGTGTCTACCCTAGCTACAATCACTACCTTCACTGCACTGTTAACTTTTATACCCTAGCCTGTATAACACGCACCTACTCACATTGTCAATCAATCAATATCTCATGGATCGATTAAAGACAATACTAACAAATGCTAGTGATGTATTGATTATTCTTTTACCTGTATTAAACATGTTAAATATCTCTCTAGTAAAAGACACAGAAATCTTGTCACTCAACTTGTGATATTTTTGATTGGACACGTCTTATCATTGTATAAATATTCGCGGCTTCCTGATTGGAAGTGTGAATTACTCCCCTTAATCTAGAGCTAAGTACAGCGTCGTCAAGTTAGTAACTTGTGTCTGATTTATTACCCTAATTAATATACTATATTATAATCATTCTCGGGGTCTTCTCTATAATATTGGCAATAATGAAATACGTTTCCATGTAATTGGAATTGATCTGTTTGTTTGATATTGAAGTGGAAAATTAATGAAATATGAATTATATTAGTCACATATTTTACTAATTAATATCAATTACACAATATAATATTTTACGTGTAGTTATAAAACTACTTCAGTCAAACAACGATAATGCCTACCTCAGGGAAAAGTACGCATTATCGATATTTAACTAAAATATGACTGTATATATATAATTGAATTTATTTACTACTAGAAGTAGTAATTATTATGCAATAGACAAATGATAATAGTCTAGCAGAAAAATTAAATTACGCTCCCTGGCTTTGCAGTGTATTATGCGCATCGTTGTATAAGTATTAGTAATTAAGTCATGCGCATTAATTGTAACAATATTATTTTATCTAAAAGGTTTTAAAACGCAAAATCGTGCTAGTTTAGTTCAATTGAAGCTTTGTTAGCAGTGTCTCGACGATTGTTGTTTTAAAAGCCCTCTAAAAAATGAAGTATTTTTCTATTAATAACGTTGTATAGGGGGGGGGGGGGGGGTGGGTTGGGATATTTGTTTTAGCACCCCAACCCAATATTGAAAAGCATTTATTTCCCGAGTGTAAATATATAGATAAAATTTTGGAGTATAATTATTGCGTGATACATTTTTCGTGTTATTTGACAGACAACCTTTTGCAAATCGTTGAAGTGCCCTTTGCAAATCGAAGCCCACAACACTCAAAATGTTCCAACGTGCTTGATAACTATTGCAACTGACGATATAATCACTGTATAAATATATACGATAATTATGTACGAATGACAATCAATCTTGTCCTGGAGGGTGTTTTATAACACCAGTCTTACTAGTCATAAATTTTTATTTAGGATCAAACTCGAACATGTCCCAAATCGCGTTTTATAAAGAATATTTTTTATACATGTCCTAAATATTTTCAAATTTATAACATATAGTCTTTAATTCACTCCGAGAGTCGTGTATGATTGACAGCTACAATGTTAAATTTAAATTTTCTACGCTTTTCAAGAGATTGAACGCAATCCGATACACGCGCATTTTGTGTGTTTACGAGCATCTAAGTTCCAATATATACTTTTATTCTGTTAACATAAAAATATATATTTTTAAATTAAATACATTAAAACTAAATATGCCGTATTCATTGCTTTAAAATTGTGACTCTACATACCAGGCAGGCAAACACGGTAACTTTTTCTTACAGTACTAAAATATATCCATCTTTATCTATTAAATTTTTTTTATGGAAAAACTTTTTCATCTCCCTTCAAAAACAACCAAATTATATTGATTATTAAAATCTATTAATATAATCTCACCCACAAAAACCATTTTATTTAATAACCCACAAAATACTTTTTGTTTACCCATCCATAAAACTTAATTTTTTCCCACCTACAAAATAACTCGGTTCACCAACAAATATTAAATATAGGGTTACCCAATAAATATGTCATTTTACAAACATTCTGACATAATGTTTGTGTGGAACATAAAAATTGTATTTTAAACGCACATTCTATTTACTCGCACTGTAACCATGTTAGTACGCATAATCTATTACTAGTTTTTAAACTATAGTTGTTTATAGTGTTTTTGCTTTAGTTTTATAAAAAAAACTTTATTTCTGTTTTAATAGATCAACGAAATTGAATAAGATTTGTATGTAAGCAGTTACTACAGTTACTCTGAATCAATAATATCATTGCGCCATATTTTATTTAACTTGAATATAATTAAGCGTTCTCCGTTGTTTTAAGGTAGATATCAAAAGAGAATTCTTGGTTGTCTTTATAAAATATATATTTACCACAGCTTGATATAGTCTGGGCATTAAAGTAGATGTTATTTTGTGGTGGTCCTTGGTTTATAAAATAAGTTCATTTAATGTAGTTCATTTAATGTAATTCATTAATGTCATTCATTCAATTAATGTAACGGACGAGTGAAACATTATCCGCCACTTAATCCGTCACTTATATCTCGAGATCTAGACTACCTACAGACTAATGACTTATACCATTGGAAAGCTTGTCGAAAAATAAGAATACGTTTTACAAAAAAATTTAAAAAGTTTACGTCTTCGATCCGAAAATAACAAAAGACGTAAAAATGAGATAATTCTCTCAAAAGTCTATCTGTCACTTATATCTTGGGATCTAGACTACCATCAGACTAGTGACTTATACCATTGGAATTCCATCGGCTGATCAAGGAAGATATTTCAGAACCTTCAACATCTTTAATTTTTGTGTGTGCGTCACATTTAATTAGCATATTTGATATGTTTGGAGGGTTAATGCTATTTTGTTTATTTATTACCTATAGCGATTAAAATTGTATTTTTAATTAATTGTCAAATGACAGATTTTGCACATAAAATGTAGAATTATTGTAAAGGTAAGTTATATCATACATTTTTCGTCTTTAATCACATTTAGAGTATTAAAAAATACATTTTCACATACAATACTGTTTATATATTTATGACTACTCCAAAGAAATTGAATATCAGTTAGTATTCATTTTAAAAGTAATTTAGTATGTCAGGGTGGCGCACAAAGATATACCCGTTAACAAAATTTTAATCTATAAACTTTACATTTTAAACTGATGTGACGTATCATTAAATATATGATTCAAATTTAAAATAGCTGTGACTAGATTAAAACTATCTATATCAACTACCGTTGATTTATGATTTAAATTTGAAATTGCTGTATATGACTTGATTAATTTCAATTCATTGTTGTGTGTGTAAATTATGGCTGATACCGAAGAAAAAAGATTTATAGATCG
>JAUZNC010049457.1:2624-13772 GCA_034780395.1 Vannuccia rotundouncinata | reverse complement strand
TCCACTAATTAAACTCCAATTAGTACCTATATATACCTATGGTAAATAGTACTATAATTATTGAATCTATTTTTTAAAGATAAAGTTTTTAGAGATAAAAGTCCACTGAAACTATTTAGGAGCTACTTTTTTAATTTAGATGTGTAATGGTAAGATTTAAAATAGTACAGGATATAATTACAGTCAAATTTTGACAAAAAGACTGCAATTTTATTTAAAATGTATATGAACCTTGGTATAATAAATAGATGGTTCACTTATCATTAGAATATAATTTGTTTACATTTTATCAAAATATTATTATTCATACAATTATTTATATAATTGGTAATTAGAGTACTAATTAATCTATAACTATGTTAATTTAGATCCTAAGTCTACATGCAAGTATACTTTTTATCATCATTTTCACAGATAATAATATTGTTTATTGCACGATATAGTTTTAGTAAATGCTCACCAATATTTTAGTTTTTCTAATTAGAAGAATATCCAAAGAATATCCAATCTCATATTGAATAAACAGCTTAATTATATTCAATATGAAAGTTGTCCATTGTGTTTATAAATTAGAATGGAAGGTATAAACTCGAGTATTTGAAACCAAGCCAGGTACTCAATTCTAAAAGAACATAATTATCCAATAAGAACACACATCAGGAAGGTTCTGTGCTGTCATGTACCTGTATTCTTCTTTGCATGTACATTGGAATGGGTTTCCAGAGAAGTTCTTTGATCTTTCTGTTTTCAAAAAGCACTTAAAAATGTTTTTCTTTCCTTCTTAATGCATTTGTCTGTCTCTCTTCTACTCCACCCAATCTGATAGAACTCTAATAATAACAAAATTTCCTGTTGAAAATCCGAAGATTAGGTTCAACCAGGAATAATAAGAATGTAATATACCGGACCGGGCACAGAAAATGAACATGATACAGCTAAAATTAGACAAATATAATTCGAGGTTGGGAAAATAACTGCATGGAGTGTGTGGTTGAATTATATATTATTGTTAAAATTAACACAAATTCATTTTAGATTTAATATGATATTGATAAAAGGTTTAAAGCATAAAAATGTGCCTAATATTCAGTGAAATGTAAGTGCTTGATAACATGTATTTAATAAAAAATATGAAAAGTGTCAATATATAAATAATAGAACTATATGATCTTAACAATTGCAGATATTTGTATAAAAAAGACTTCCAAAATGGTTATTTTTCTTTCCTTAATAATAATTGATTATGATACTTCTATTAAAAAACTTTGGTAGACAAAAGATTATAAAACAGAATTGAAATTCATTTTTCATTTAAGAATTTTGCTTTGTATAATTAAGACTCCAAATTTTTAGACTTATGATTATTTGAGTTTTTTTAATGTAATATTTTTATAATAATATTTCCCTTGTAATTGAAACAGCATAATTACTTTTGATTAACTTCTATCACACTTCAGATTAAATGTCAACTAAATAATGGACAAAAAGAAGTTGGATTATTTTTATACTCTGATAAATGACACTGTCCTGGTGAATCAGGTAAGAATATTTACATTTAAGAAGGTATGTGTAGCCTGTGTTGCCAATGAAATGTCCCATTTACCCAACAGAACACATTGACTGGTTTAATTCCGGCTTCTAAAACCAATTCGCACGCATGGATAAGAGACAATACCTACGCAGTTCTTTCGGTGTGGGGACTGTCCCTGGCCTACCGAAAAGTTCCCGATGTGGACGAAGATCGGTCCCGAGGCTATGAGCTTGAAAAGGTAAATGTGCTCCCTGTGAAATTCTGTTATTAAACAAATGCTTGGAAAGGGCATTTCTCGTGTTGTGGTGTTGCAGTGTGTCGTGAAGTTGATGCGGGGCATTCTCACCTGTCTCATGAGGCAGGTCGACCGGGTGGAACGGTTCAAACACACCCAGGACCCCAAAGACTCCCTGCACGCCAAGTTTGACTCGCGTAACTGCAAAGCTGTCGTCGGCGATAATGAGTGGGGTCATCTGCAGATCGATGCCGTATCGATATTCCTGCTCACAGTTGCTCAAATGACGGCTTCTGGTCAGTTTGGAGGGCTGTATAATATTTATTTGTTACCGTGATTGTGTAGTGTAAGATCGACTAAAGATATCCTATTGATTCTCCTTCCCATCTGGATTGTTGGATCTTTGCGATATATTAATAATTAAAGGGTACATTGGGTCAGTTTGATACACTATCTGCCGCATGCAACCCTTTCCCAGTATCGATTTTACTTATTTTAAAGGGGTAATACGTGGTATTCTATCCTTACATTTTGTTACGTAGCATCCATTCTAATATTCAAAAACATGTCTCGAGAACTATGTCTGTTTGATATAAAGCAATTATATTAATTAATTTCGTTTTATACTTTTCCTTCTTCCTGATAAACCTTTCATGAGTAAACTGATTATTGAACAATATGGTCTGTATAACTTTTGCATATTTTTACAATTAAGATATCTACTTTTCTGATAGTTTTGCAGAAGATCATGATTTAAACAACAATTGCCCTCTTAAAACAGGTATTTACATCGTCTGGACCATGGAGGAGGTTGCATTTATCCAAAATCTGATATTCTACATTGAACTCGCCTACCGAATACCGGTAAGCAGTGTTATTTAACTCATGTCCTCTGTGCGTGCTCCTCCAACCACACTCTGACCTCATCTACTGCAGGACTACGGTGTGTGGGAGCGCGGAGATAAGACCAACCACGGCTTCCCCGAGCTGAATACCAGCTCAGTTGGCATGGCCAAGGCTGCCCTAGAAGCGATGAGTGAACTGGACCTGTTTGGCGCGCACGGGGGCCCCGAGTCCATGATACACGTCTTGGCGGACGAGTCCCAGCAGTGTAATGCGGTTCTGCAGAGCATGTTGCCGCGGGAGTCCTACTCCAAGGAGACTGATGCTGCCCTCCTCGCTGTTATCGGGTATCCGGCCTTCGCGGTTGATGACGATGAACTCATCGAGAACACGAGGAGCACCATTCAGGAGAAGCTGGAGGGGCGGTGAGCTTGCAAATGTACTTCTTTATGTTGTTGAAGGAAGTTGCGAATGTTGAGGTTCGCGTTAGTCAGTCGTTGTGTGAATGAAAAAGTTGTCTTGACATCCGCAGCTTCTCTTTCTATTCTTGACGTTGATATGTGAGTTGAGGGATGTTCCTCTCTCGAATTATGCCTGCACCAGGCGAGTTTGTCGGTTAGTATGTAGCTAATCTTTCTCTCTAGTTTGCATCACTTCGGACGCCGCGAAGCTTTCTACTTGTATGCAAATAAAGATATTTTAAAAATAAAACTGACTGGACTGTCAACTATCATTTGAGTTTCCTTCCAGTTCTCTTATCTTAAAGATAGAATGTATTCCACAAAGACAAACATTATCAGCTACAATCTGTCATCAATCGATATAGTGGTGACCTTTTAAAGCATTGTCTGTAAGGGAATGCACAGAATTGAGTACTTTCTAATGCTTTATCAGAACAGAGCGTATTGTCTCGATAGAAGTACACTGATCAGTGTGATAATAGTGCACTAAAAGCAGATTTTTCCATTAATCAGTATCAAAGAAAGGTCGTATTATATTCTATGCCTGTGTATATTGCCGAAATCCAAATAAAGATGATTTTCGAGTTACTAAACCTTCGTATAACGTTCATATAATTGTTCTACCGGTCCAGCCTAGACAACACAACTGTGCCTTTAGTTTTAACTAATCCTCATATTGTCAATCTCAAACCTCTATTAATCAATCTGCCCCACTGTTGAAGGTACGGCTTCAAGAGGTTCTTACGGGACGGCTACCGGACCTCGAGAGAGGACCCCAACCGTCTGCACTACGAGCCCTACGAGTTGACCCAGTTCGAGAACATCGAGTGTGAATGGCCCATCTTCTTCTGCTACCTCGTGCTGGACGCCTACTTCCGCGGGGACCAGGAGATGGCCCACAACTACATGCTCAAGTTGGAGGCGCTGGCCAACAATGAGGTGGGTTATAACTCGGCGGTGGAACTACAAAGACTAGAGTGGAGAGTTGGAGTGGGTATCTGGCTGACTTATCGGTGTCAACCTTTGTATCAGGGCCCCTCGACCTTTCTCGTGACCTACTTATGCTCGGAAAGCAGGCTGACAACACGCTTCACTGTTTACCTACACGAGAGGATTATCGTCGGCGTTTTCGATCGATTTTTGAAGAGGAAATAGATGATGATATGAAAGGTTTTAATGACGTTTTATTAGTGTCGTTCTTCGTGTAGTGTTGCCTGTTTTGATAACGATCGCTTGTTATAGCGTACTAAAAGTATTTCATAATCAGAGATTAAAGCGGTTAGATTCTCGAATTGTGATGACGGTTTGCAGCAGATCGAATTTGTTTCCGTTTGACGATCCATTCGCAGCCGGTTTAAATCAATTCTTTCACAAGTCTCCAATAATCTCCTCTACGTTCTAGCTTTAGTTCTAGTCTGGCTTCTCAACTTAGCATATTGATGTGATCCCTGCTCCCCTTCAGATCTCCAACTGCTCCCTGATGCCCGAGTCCTTCTCCGTGCCCAGCGACCTCACCAACAACGAGGCCAAAGACCCCGGCTCCCAAGAGCGCATCCCGGTGGGCAGGTTGCCCCACGTGTGGACACAGTCGCTCTACATCCTGGCCAAGATGCTCCACGAAGCTATCTTGTTGCCGGGCGAAATAGACCCGCTCGGCCGGAGAATGGTCAGTTATCATTTATTTTACAAGTAACTAAAGGAAATCCTTGTCATATTGCTCTATTTTTGAGCGGTGATAATTCGGTAAATGTTTTCTTATTTTGAGTGTAAAAGTTTGTCAATCCGAAACTTTTTGTTGTTGTAAAATATGTTTCCTGCATTTCATAATGTTCTGCTTTTTGGTAAGCATAATTATTGATTGTAGTTGTTTTACGTCATCAACTTCTTTAATTAATAGGAAAATATCTCCTTTTAAATGCGACGGGTTTGGATAATATTTCTCATTTATTTCATAACTAAAACCGTTTTATTAAGTCGAAAGATGTTAATTCCTTCAATCACGCTATATTTTATCTCAATTGTCTTCTGTGTGTTGTAAATTATTTCTTTAATATATTTCTGAGAACTGAGCATTCAGTATACTGACAATAATTACTCATTAGTTTTCTTACGCTCAGAGGTACAACCTTGTACTCAAAAAGGTATTTTTCTTTCGTCTGCATTGTTAGACAGAATGACAAATTGAACACGATGGGTAGCCTGGTTGAAGAACACCTGTTCGTCAATGCCTACATCATTAATAGAAGTAAACCAGCTTCAGTAAACATTACAGAATGATTTAATGGTCATAGCTTAACTCTTTTTGGATATCTGTTTTATGTTTTCTAGTGTCTAAACTTTGAACGGTATGATCACAGTTATTATTAATAAATCGGTTCACACTGAACAAGTTTATTGACAGCAAACTCGTAAACAATACGCGTTTTCTTTCGGGATGTTTTATCCACAACTTCGTCCCAAGATCAATACGCAGGAAACATCGATCGATTTCTGCTGATGGTGTAGTTCTCTTCAGAATCACGTACTTTTACCGTCTGTCTATGCATTAGCCTCCCTCATCTGTGTTCTCGACTAAATTCCGTTTGTAAAAAACTAGTGCATAGCTTTCAACCCAACCATGTTTTCTAGGTGAAGCGTGCTGTTGATAATCTATTGCGTGTTTACTTAATTCTGCTTTATTCCCGTTCATTAAGCCCGTCCTACACACGCATAATTGTTTTGTTGGGGTGATCTATAAAGATTGAGTTGATGTCGTGAAGAGAATTACAAATTATTTATATCTCGTTGTAAACTAAAGCATTATTTTAAAGGGTAAATAAGAGTAATGTATAATTGACTGTGTGTGGTTAGACATTTGTATCAGTTGAAGAATTCGTAGATAGCAGTTAACTGGTACCCTAGTTTCAGTTTTATTTTGTGCGGTAGCCACTTCTTCATTGAGTTGTCATAATTATGGATTTTAAGGGTTTATAACAACATTTTTTATTTCTTGAACTTGATAGAAACACGTAAAGGTTGTATGTTTAATCTGCTGTTTTTGCGATGTTACCCGAAAGAATTGGTTATTTTATATATATTACGAACAATGCATGTGTTTAAACATAGTTCATATTGAGTATCTATTGATTGATGGTCGTCCAGGTGACAGAGCCAAAGCCAGACCTCGTGGTGCAGGTGGTCGTCATAGCGGAGGACGAGACCATCAAGAGCCGCCTGCAGGAGTATCAGCTGGAAGTTCAGACCTTCGCGGAGATCCATGCCGAGTCTGGGATCAGTGTCTTCCCCGCGAAGGTGCTCAGCCACTTCTACAAGCATCTTGGTGAGACCTCGTTTAGTTTTAAGAACCTGACGTGCATTCAAAACCTATTTGTATCACTTGTACCGAAACTCGGGCACATTCGTGTTTATCTTGTTCACTATTTATGATAAAATGTAACTGTCAGACTGGTACCCTTGGCGTGGTTCTCGTGAAGCTTCCAAATGCCAACACCCCTGCATACCTACACCGGGTTGATCTTGAAGAGGATAACTTACCAGCTACCGGCTTTAATCAGAGGAAAATCAATAGTGCACCAATAAAAATATCCACACTGTTGCATCTTTGTAAATACTCTTATTTGTGAAATGCAACATTTAGTAGTAAGCGTTGTCCTCAAAACTTTTTCCTGTTGTTTACCTAACCAGTTGCAAACTATTTAAAGTAGCACTATAATTATCGTGGTCTGTGTGTACCTCTTGTCCTCACCAGTCAGTTTCAGTGGGATAACTTTGTCCTGTTGTCTCTATATTGGAACCTTTAATCATTGATGGTTCAACAACAACACTTGCTCACTTTCCTACTCCACACTATTGCAATGACCCTCCTGCATTCCTCTTCCAGGAAAGTGCCCAGCACTCAACCTAACCGGCCGATTCACGAAGGACGTCGGTATCCTAGCAACCAGCAAACTCTACACGGTTGGCACCGAGACAGTGGCCTTCACACCGCAGGTGCATTCTCGTTAAGTTTCCCCGTAAAGAGTAATAAAATGCACAGTCAAAACCAAAATGTAGCAGCCAACTCGTTTGTCTCGTAATTTATTTTGTTATCGATTTTCTGTTTTATAATGTCAAGGTCACAACAGGTTAGCACATCTCCTCTACACAACTTCTTTTGCTCTCTCAGTTCCTCGACTTCCACGCGTTCTACCTGTGTTTGGACATCGAGTTCCTGCTGGACATGTTCCGCACAGACGTGGCCTTTCTCCGTCGTTCCTGGAGCAATCCTGGACGCCCGACGCTCTTCATACCCGTCTATGACTGGTACTTCAAGGAAGGTTAGTCACAGTCGTGTAATTATGTGTTTATTGTGCTTCACTACTTAAAATCTCCGTCATTGTATAGACGCAAAGCTTCAGTTGAGTTATACTTTCTTTTGAGACAAAGCATCGACTCATTCCATCAATATTTAAGTTGGAGAGTCTAGACACGAATGAGACACATTCATTAATTTAATTGCAAACTAGCTTTGACTAAATTGATTTTTCGTGCTCTGTATTTATAATAATATTATCAAATCGTTTTGATTGGTCAGTGAGTCTGAACATTTTAACATTTTTACTCGTTTATTTAATATACTACTTATGAGTAATATATTCATTTAAATTAAAGATTTCGACCAGAGACAAGAAGGCGCTCAGCCCGCTTTGATATCAACCATAAAGAAACTGCAGAGCGGTTACATTAACGCAACACGGTAAGCCCATAGCAACAACACTGTCTGCTGTCCTCGTGCAACTCTCGCACCGTCTTCTCTTTTGCAGAGTGAAGATGGGCAACCTGTCTGAATTCGTGAGCACCGCATGCGTCACCAAGCTGACCTTCCTCAAATCTTCAGGTGAACAAATAAGAGCCCCCTTCCTTAAGTCAACCCCGATCTACCTAATCAGTCTTGTTTTGGTGTCGCAACAGCAGATGAACTGAAAAAGGCTACCCCCATAATGCCCACATCACGTCGCCGGCGGCTGTTCAGCAGTTCGGGCAACGCCGAAATTCTGCACAATATCTCGGAGGCCAACACCATGGCTCGACACACCGCCATGCGCAAGAAGTCCATCGCTCTCACGGCCGCGGTGGCTTTTGACCTGGGCGCCAGTGACGAAGACGATGGTGAGCTAGCTAGCCAGTCGTTATCACTTCGTTCCAATTAGCACAATCAATAGTTAGTTAGACATTAAGTTGTTGTTGTTGCCGTGAAGCCAACTTAAATAAAGTAACATCATGTCCTACCCAATCATGTACGTATTAAACCCGTAACCATGGTCAGTCAGTGGTTGTCATAGCAACATCTCATCTGTTCCCCTCCCCACCACCTGCTCTAGGTTTTCGACGTGTCCGGAAAATGGGTAACCCCTCTTTAAACACGACCTGCATGGTGGCAGTTGACGAGATCGAAGACGAATGTAAATTGTTATTCTGTTAGTTATGTTAGCTGTTATTTGCTTCCCACTAATTTATGACCGTCCCCTTTCCGCGTATTTTATGTTGTCAAAGATTGTTTTTCATTCCTACTAAATCATATTATAATAGAAGTGCATTCTACCGTATTGTCATCTTTAATGGTGTCTATAAAGGGAGCTATATAGCATGCCTTACTGACTGCATCCCCTGGAACATGCCTGGACGGATTAAGCTTGGTAGTGGTAGACTTTATACACACGTCAAATGTCCTTAACTCAACTATATCCTGCTCGAATATTTATGGGGAGAGAGAAAGAGAGAGCTTTTAACAACCATGCATGTCGTCTTCATGATACCATCTATACTCTCTGAAGCATATTCTAACCTCAAAACTCTATTAAACTATTTCTTCTTTGTTAATAATTAAGTCACCACCCCGTAGCCTAGTTACCCCTAGTATCCAGTATTGTCATGCCTCTATTGATTGTCATTGTGGTGTGGTTGCTAGCGGAAACGTTGTCGCCAGGATTGTCATCGGACCATTTCTTCGGGGAGGAAGGCACCTGCTCAAACGACGACGAAGAGGACCCGGATTTTGATGCACTGCAGGATGACACCAGAAAAGGTGAGGCAGGTGGTAAACCATGATTAGCACACTTTGAATATTTTAAAGCTAATATTCAACCGACATTACTTTAATTTCAATTGAGTTCCATATCATCAAGTTCTGTTTGTCTCCTCCAACTGCCACTTTGAGTTCCTCTTGTCTCTGCATGTACACCTTTGATCTGTCACAGATTCCATCGCCCGGATGCTGGAAGAAGCCAGGATTGGACCGGGATTAAGTAACTTGCGACCACTTAATCACCACCGTAGACACAAATTGTTGAATCTTTGCATTAATGAAGCCATCTTCTTGATAAATAAATGATTGTTATTAACAATTGGCCCTCTTCAGCTATATCATAGTCACACTGTCCGTCCGTCTTATCAAGGACGTCTATAAATTGCCCTAGCTGCTCTTTCCTTTCGCTGCCCCAGTTCTCTTTTAATTGTGACCGCTGTCAGATACTAACGGTCGTGGTGGTTGATCTGGATCAGTAAATAACGATCCGCCCGGTGTTTTGTTTGATTTTAAAACGGATTCAATTATCGATTTTATCCCCATTTTAAATCTGGCCTCTTTATTATCCTTGTTGCTGTAATTCGGGTAGTGGATCCTCGCTTTAGTCCGCAAAAGGTGGATCCAGCTGTCTTATTGTCGTCTTGTCTCTCGACGTCTGCTAGGAGTTCTCCGCCTCATCCAACCGTCCAACAAGACGACGGCCAAGTCGCCCGGCTCCAACGCCAACGTCATGCGGCGCATCATGTCGACGCACGCGAACCACCTCACCCACAACAGCTCCAACGAGTCCGCCCTGTCCGGGACGAGCACTGACGAGCTGGTCGAGAAGTTGGGTCACGTGGACGACCTCTACGAGCAGGTGGACATCATCCACCACCTCTACCAGGCCAAAGGGCTCGACTGGAGGACCCAGATGGACGGCAATGAGTGCACCGTGCGGGACCTGCTCAAGGAGGTCTACGAGCGGGCCGGGCAGCTCACTCAGTGGTGGCTCGTGCGCTTCACAGCCGGGCTCCTGGGCAAGCGAGTGGAGCACCTCGCCAAAGCTCTCACCGACATCCTCGTGCGCCAGAAGCAGGTGACGGTGGGCCTGCCCCCAGAGCCCAGGGAGAAGGTGATTAGCCGGCCCGTCACCCCCAAACAGCTCGCCACTCTGATCCGGGAGGCCTGTGGCGAGGACTTCAGTATGGCCATGTTGACCCAGGAGCTGCTCGTCTACCTGTCCATGTTCGCGCGCACTGAACCGCAACTGCTGAACCAGATGCTGCGGCTCCGAGTTGGGCTGATCATCCAGGTGATGGCCAGTGAACTCGGGCGAACACTGCGATGCTCGGGCGAGGAGGCCTCCATGCACCTCTTCGATATGAGTCCGTGCGACACCAAACTGCTGCTGCACCACATCCTCAGCGGCAAGGAGTTCAAGATCACTCAGGGAGGTAGGAAGAGATCGCTTCTTCTATATTTGTTAATACAGATCCCCAAATGGTGTTGTTTAGATATTCAAAATTAAATCTAAATAATTTGTTACTCGGATAAACAGGGTTGCCACGGGTCAGCGTGCTAGGTAAAAAAATAACCTCAATAATGTTTCCCACTTCGTGTGAATTCTAATTTATTCATACATTTATCAAGACTGATGTATTAAAAGCTGAGGTATTTTTTACCTTAAAAGCAGTGACAGCACATTGGTCTTTTAGTAGGTCAGCTACATTTGTTTTTTTTATCAGCTTTACAGTGTTTATTTACTTTTATTTAAAAGTGTTGAGGATTTTGGCGACATCCTACAGTTAATGGCTCCTAATGTAGACCTTTTCAAACAATTTACTTGTGGTAAAACCAAGATAAGTCGGGAATTGGATCTTTGAAAAAGAGTCGCAACCCTGGATAACTAAGATCTAGCAGTTGGTCCTGTCACCCTCCTCTTCCTCGACCTGTTTGATAACTAAGATCTAGCAGTTGGTCCTGTCACCCTCCTCTTCCTCGACCTGTTTGATAACTAAGATCTAGCAGTTGG
>JAUZNC010049434.1:8841-54965 GCA_034780395.1 Vannuccia rotundouncinata | reverse complement strand
ACACCAACAGTGAATCAGCCCTGGACAGTCCCTTATTAATTGGCTGTGTGCCAAAATTGCCAAGAAATTTGTAAGTAATTGTAATGTAAAAATGTAATAAATACTAATTTTTCATGTAAAATAGTCTTTTAACATGAAAATAATTCAATTGTATAATAATAATACGTAACAACAACAGTGGAAACAATTAAAACAATGGGCACAATAACTGCATATTTTCAGGGACATAAATTAAACTAAAATATCAATTTAAAAAATGAGACTCTGACTTTCTCCCGTCTCCACCGCCATTTTTATGTAACAAAACCAAGGTAGTATAAAATAGAATTCATTTATTTAAACGTCAAACTTATTTTTCTGTTTTACAGAATTCACATATAATATTTAAATTAAAACATTTAAAATATATTTTGGAAGTTTACATACAATACTGAACTAAAAATTCACCTTTTTATCTCAGATGCTTGTCGGAACAGGGAAATTGCCCATTTTGTAGAAGCGAGATGGTATAAATAATATAATTTTAATAATGCTATATTAATATACTGTCGCTAACAGTATTTTGTCTATATTCGTGTTTCCCTTATATGATGGCACGAAGGATTTCATCTCTAGAATGCTTTTCAAAAATGTATGACTGTTCCTCAAATGCGTTCTGTCATTTGCTGAAATATACACTATACTTACTTACTATATGATATGTTACTATGTTACCATGTTACTAATTTTATTTCCTATAACTGAAATAAATGTAAAGTAAATATATTTTAATTATATAAATTAATATGGTTTTCTTGTATCATATCACAAAAAGGTACATATAACGGAATTTAAAATAGAATTCTATTTTCTTAAATGTTTTTGAGATCTAAAATGCGCTAGGTCAATTCATCCATTACATATAAAATATCAGTAGGTAAATGTGGATACAGCAAATATTGCATTCGCAAAATTAGAAGACTAAAAAACAGATATTGTATATTATATATAGAACTTAAACAAAGATTGTATATCTATGCTAAAAAAGCAGATGCAATATTTGTAACTAGCATCGATTATAAATCTATATCTAGTTCTATAATTGAAACTTAATTTTTCTGCACTTGTTTTAAATTTCTTATTATATATTGTATTACTTTTTATACAAAATAAATAACCAGTCGCTAACCCTGCATATCTAGTCTAATAAATTCTTCTATTGCAATATAAATTTACTGTTTTAACGCTCAATTATATAGATAGTGTATATTTGGTAAAAACTATCAACTAATTTAGAAAAATATAATAAATGTGTTCAGATTATTTAAAATTTATTATCTGAATTTATAAATATGATTTCTATATGTAATACTACGATTACATTTCTGATTAATATTTTTTTTACAAGTTTAGAATAATTCAAAATCAGACTTAAAGCTTATAGTTTAGTATAGTTTGAGTTTATATATAATTATATTAATTCAAAACCTGCAGAAAACTTTTAATACGTCGATACGCTTTATTGTTAAGTATTAGCAAAAATTACCAATAGGTGTATATTTTAAAAGTATCTATGCATTTCTACGCGCTGTGGCGAAATTTTTTTAAATTACTCAAAATATAAGCCATATATGGTATATAAAAAAATCTTGTCAACAAGCTGAGGGGGATTACCCCCCCCCCTTGAATCCGTTACTGATAATTATTCAATGTTTCTGACCATATTAAAGAACTAGATACATTTTTATGACCAAATTTGGGCAAAATTGCTATGATTATGTCATATGGTATTACATATATAGCTAAAATAATTAATTATTATAATTGTTTTAAAATTTTTAAGATAACTTAGATTAATATTTTCACTAGTTAGTTTGGAGGTTTAAATATCTTTTAATTTGTTGGGCTAGTTTTGAGTTTGCCTATTTTGATCTGTTTTTTCAATAATTATTCACAGCTACTATTTAATATCATATGAAAATAAAGACAATACATTAATAATGAATACCTTGCGCAATGATAACAATATTATTTCCAAAATTAACTTAAATATAAATTTGAAAATTGTATAAATATAGGGAAAAGATATCTAGCTCGTTCAGTTATTTTAACCTTTTCACGACGGGGCGATCAACGTTTGATAATTTGACTCAGCGCGTCACAGTACGTGATTCTATTTTTAGATTAGTGGACTGGTTGGCTTATATTTTATGCACCTTTCCTATACAAAGTATTCAATGTTTTGTTTACCTTAAATATTTTATATTGTCATACATATTCATTACCTCGTTGATGTTTTATATTTTCTGTTTAGTAAATGACTGTAATAGTGTAAAATTACTTGTTATGTAAACAATAAATTTAACATTTCCTATAATTTAGAATAGTACAATTAATGCTGAATATTTTATATAATGTGCATAATGTAGGAAACTGTAAGAAAACTAATATTTACATAAACATTTAGAAAAGGATTATATGGCGGATTCTATCAGAGAAACACATAATTAAAATGTTCAGGTAAAATACAATAAAGTAAAATATAAAATTGTCAAAAGTATTTTTATCTTATTGTATTCCTGAATATTGTTATAATATATGATATTGAATTCGTATATACAAGTCAACTGACAAAATTGTCCAATCTTCTGATACAGTAGCAGATAGATACCTAATTTTTGTGCAATAATCCAATTAATTCTGTAAACGTTATATTAGACATTTTTAGGAATAAAACGTAGACCCAAAATGTGTTTACAATTTGCTTCGGCGATTCAACTTGAGGATTGCTGACAATAAATTAAATAACCTATATAATGATTGCGTAATATAAAAATCATTTTCTATATTTTGTTTATCAGAATATATTTTTTCTGTATTATCGTATTGTTCTAATTTTTATATTTAGGTATATATGTATATTTTAATTAGTATTTAATTCATATGATTCCATTATTCAAATAAAATATTAGGTTTTTTCAAATAAAGGATTATTACCTACTTACAATCCCAATTATAAATAAAATGCTTTTACAATACAATAGTGGGTAGGTACGTACAATATAGAACAATATGACTTAGAATCCTATATATACATATATTTATTAATGCACATATGGAAAAATTGTGATTTATTATTGTTTTATACATTAATACTAAATTAAACTAATATAAATTATTTACGTTTTTGTAATAACAGAAGTTTATAAAATTCACGATTATAGTATTTTAAATATAAAGAACAATAAAATCCACTGAATTTCTCAATATTTGATTATTCATCCACTATGTGAACGCACACATGTTGTATATAATTTTTAATTAGACTGTAAAGGTGTATAGGTGTTTTCCCAGGCGCGCACCCAAGGGGGTCGTACCGGTCGTACGACCCCCCCTCCCCTTGAAAAATATGGCACCCAGATAAGGTTCGTATTTTTTTGAACTTTTAAAAATTTGTATAAATTCATTTTTTTATTTTTTATTCTTGAATGTTTAAACGGTACTTTGTTTCGATTCAAACAACAATTTTTTCCAATTTACCTGTACATATCTATATTTTATATGTAATTATAGAAATGTGTATCTGGCATTCGACCTTGCGTTTTAGTATGTATTTGATAGCTTTTCATTACAAAAAAAATGTAAGGAGATTGTGAAGGATTAAAAGACAGAAAAAATATCCGTACTTTTACGCCCCATTTTTTTCAATGACCCTCCCATTGAAAATTCCTGTGTGCGCGCCTGTTTCCGTCGACTTGAAATTCCCGAAACTATCAACGTCACAAATATTTTGAAACTTTCGACGAATAAAAATGCAGATAACACGTTTTTTAAAATCTGAAATTTAACATACCGTCAGTATACTATTAAAAGGTTAAAGTAATACAAATAAATCGCCATAATATTATTTGTATTTTTGCTTGTTTATATGAATAAAATACATAGTGAAATACATTAAAAACATTTCGCACTTATTCAAAATAATTGCAAAATTTTTCACGGCAATACAACTACTAATATCTATTAACTTTATTTATTATTATTATTGAAAAAGACGTACTGTAATTTATAATTTTTGCACAATTAATAGCATTATTTAAAAAACTTTCCGGTAACTATACTATCTTATAATATATTTATAATGATTGTTGTTGTTTCTTATAAATATATTTATTTATATATATTTTTGAGGACTAGTGGTCCATATATAGACCACCTGTTCTATTTAAATTTATTAAAGTTTTTAACAATTTGAAATTGGGTGGCAGACTTGCAATGACGATTACATAATTTTATGGAGTTCTAAAAATAGATTCTAGCTAAATCAGTGAAGAAATTTCAAACTATAAACCTGGTTTTAGTTGAAAGATTATATACTGAAACCCTTCCCATTTCAATGTGAAATCAATGACATCTTTGAAATCAATGAAATCATTGTTTGTCTAAGTTAAATATAATGATTGGCTGTTTATATATATATAGGTAACTGCTATTGGCACATATGTACATCAAGCCTAAACAATTATTGGTATATAAGTACAATATAGCCTAATATTTAGTTTTTTATTGTCTAAATTTTATTTTAAATAATTTAAAAATAAGGGTAACATGAAAACTGGGCCCAAGACAAGGCCCATGACTACTATATAACAATAACAATATTATTATTAATTATTATTAATATAAAAAAATATTATATTAACCCTAAAATTAAAACACTTTGTGAGATAAAATTTACTGCTATTTTTAAGAAAAATACTAATAGATTCATTAATAGTGGTTAATCTTATCAAAGTAGGTGTTTTCAGTTTAGATTAATAATGTATTAATCTATAATTTTCATCCCCTTTATGGTTTCCATTCACTATCTGTGCATTGCTACATTAACTATATTATTTGATCTGATTAACTGTCAACATTATAGTTGTCCCTTGGCTTTATAGGCTAAGGTATCCCTTTAAGCCAAGTTGTCCTGGGCTGAGTTGTCTTTAAATCAAAAATAAGTACATTATTTTCCAGAAGTAATTTTCTAAAAGTAATAAAGCTGTCAGAAAATAATGTATATAAATTTAAAAATTAACAATTCAAGTCAATTATCAAAATCAAATATTAAAATATCAACAATAGTAGGCTATATACATAGCAACTCAGATATTCTCATTGACAAATAAAGAGTATTAATTATTAACATTTAGTGAGTTTATGAAAAATTGTCTAAACTTTAGAACACTGTCAATAAATCATTTTTTTAAATTTATATTTGTATAGCAATAATTTAAGGTTTGATTCATATATGACTATATACCAATAAACACTTTGATATAATATATATAAATGTATATTAGGTCATTAGGGATCATCTCCAAATTAAACTGGTCCATGTAAAAGCATGTTTTGGACATATTTTAGATAGGGTTATAGATAGCATTTTCACTATAGGAAAATTATGTCCTGGTGTTTATGAGGTAAAAATAGGTTTTATAATTTGTTAGACATTTTCAAGAGAGGAGCATCCAAGGTCAAAATGCCCAAAGCATGTTTAGCATGGACCACTTTAATTTGGAGTTGACCCCTCAGGCTATAGTAAATCTTTATGATGCAATAACTATTCAAATTTAGATAAGTTTGTATTCTAAAATTATATCAGGTTTTAAATAAGATAGTTGTATAGCTGATAAGACAACTGTGTAGCTTAGTAGGTGTCATAGATCCTGAAATAAAGTTAGAAATAAATGTCCAAATGAATCTGTATAAAGAGTTTTAAATGTGTTATATCAAATATATATAAATATATTTTTTTTTAAATTGTAATCTTACATTTAATTTTAACCTTAAATTGTAATGTTTAATATTTAAAACTTTTAATTAAAATATATAAACCTAATCATAAGCAAAACGTCAATTTAATATTTAAATATTTTTTTATATTTTGTATATTTTATGAAGTTTCTGTAAAGTTATAAATGTTTTATTAACAAATAACTGTAGATTATCAGCAAAACATAGTATAGTTAACAATTCCTAAACTCTACAATTCTGCTTATTTGTAAATTTGTAACTAGTATAATTTATATATATATTTTTCTTTGAGCATTTGAATAATGTTCACTGGAATTTTATAATATTTTTATATCAGTGAATAATAGAAAAAATCTATTCACACTTGGTCTGGCTTACTTTATTATACAATAAAAAAATAATAGAAGGATGATTAAATAGCTTGTGTTACTACTTATTAAATATTAATCCTTGATATAAAGAGACAACATCTTAAGTTTAAATTAGTAAAAGTTTTAGGATTGATCAAACTTGCATAAAAAAGTATGCTTTGATCTAATAATCTAATAACAATAATATATACATATACATATACTATAATTATTATAATTATATACTCAGGATTCTCACAACAGTAATATTTTTCTATTAAGATGAGTTGAAATATTTTATTACTAATTGTGATTGTATTTATATAAAAATCCAATATTCAAAGGAATCTAATACTATTATATATTATTTGAAAAAATAGAATCAAATTATAAATTATATACTATGTTATAATTGAAAAATATATACTGTATACACATATGAAAAATCATAACAAAATGGAAATACCAAAGAAAAAAACATTCTGAAATGAAATTTGAGAAAAAATATAGAAAGGGAGTTTTATATTATGCAATCATTAGATTATTTGATTTAATGTCAGCAGTCCCCTAGTTTTATACTCAGAGCCAAATGTGGGCACACTTTGGAGCTCATTTTATTCATAAAAATGTCTAATATAGCATTTTCAAGAGTAAAAATTATTGCAGCAAAAGTAGGTATCTATCTGCCACTGTATCTGAAGGTTGAATAATTTTGTCAGTTATATATATTAATTCTATAGCATATAATAATAACAACATTCAGGTAAAATACAATAAGATAAAATGCAAATATTTTGAGTAAAATTTGACAGTGATTTAATAATCCTTAGCAACTGATGGTTATATCTTAAATAGTTGGTAGCATTGTTTGAAGTTAGAATGTGTGAAATATAAGCTATAATATAAGCTATTCAGTGATTTACATTTTTATATAATGGCCAATTTTCTGAAATTTCAAAAATGATAAATTTAGGGTGCTTGGGATGGAACTGCTCTCATAATCGTCCACATGGGTCTACAAAAGGTGATTTTTTTTCATAAAAAGGAGTAAAACTTAATTTTAAGAAAACACAAAGGCTTACTCTTTTCAAATTGTTCAATAAAAAAGTTAGAGAAAATAGAATAGGGCTAGGGTTAACCAAATCCTCTCAAGAATTTCCATTTATTTGTATACAAATGATGAACATATAAGTTAACTGACCATGGTTAAATAGGAAATCTACAGTTGTCATGATCAATATTTATGTTCCTAGAATTATCATCTCTGGGTGCATATCAATATTTTTTCTACTCATTTTAATATTTTATCAACATTTTTACCTAATCTTTATACAAATTTATAGTCACAAATAATAAATACAGCTGTCAAGGCCATATCCAGGAGGGTGGGTGGGGTGGATCAGAGATATGACTATTCCCCCTTAACCGCCCCCTTCAAATGTTCTTTGTGCCTACTAATTTGTTTAAATTGCACTTAAAATAAGAGGAAAATGTATTTTTAGTCATACCCCTTCCAATATTGTTTGTGAAAAAGGCATATTTTTCTTTTTATGTCAATTCCCCCGCCCCCCTATAGTAAAAGTTTTGTGCACTTCACAATGTCCAAATGCTCTTTTTCTTTTTCATGAGGAATGATCAACAGCTGAAATGTCCATTTAACTAATGACATTTTAAAAACTATATACTATTATTTGTTTAAATGAGTGATTGTGATTATACTAGAATTATATCATTGTTAAAAGGATATTTAATTTTTCTTTGAACTTAACTTGGTATATTATATGTCTAAATGGAAAATTTAAGTTTTATTATGTTTATAGATGAGTCGAAAATTCGGAACTCGTCGAGATAATTTTTTTAAATCCTCTAATATTACGTCGCCACTGACAACCGTGCAGGATGTTCTCAATGGTTCTCGTCTAACTAATGGACATACCACTGCTTCACCTTCAATATCTAGGAGAGTAGTTATTGGAGGCGATGAAACTGTCCATGTCAATGGGCACAATAAAAGCACAATTGATAATAATTTGGTAGGCTATTCCAGTTTACCCAATCAGCTTTATCGTCGTTCAATTCGACATGGATTTGAATTCAATGTAATGGTTGCTGGTGTATCTGGTTTAGGCAAATCTACTCTCGTCAACTCCCTCTTTCTCAGTGAATTTTACAGTAATGATCACCCAGTGAGTCATACAAAATTTATTTTCAAATTATTGATTTTTATAGGTAACTCAAAAATAGGTATGTCAAAATAGTTAATTTTACGAATGAACAATTGCTATCTCTGATATTTCTTTTTTGATTGTATTCTCGTAAGATGTAAAATACTCAAATTTTTCTTTATAACTACGTTCTTTCGACAGCAATTTATTGAGATGCATGGGAGAGAATTAGAAGATCTAATTTATGTATTTGTAATATATTCACATATAAAACAAAATTTTACTCAGAGAAATAAATATTTTAAAAACTAAAATTTTGAATTTTTGAATTTTTAAAATTGTATATAAATTATTTAAAATATTCGAAAAACAAATCGTGAAATAATTTCAGCGTCCCTCAAAACGAACCAAGGAAAGCACTACAAAAATTGGAACTTCAACAGTCTTGCTTAAAGAGAAAAACGTCTCTCTTCGGCTCACATTAATCGATACTCCTGGATTTGGTGATGCGATCGATAATTCTAATTGCTGGCAGCCAATTGTTGACTATCTTCACGCGCGCTTTAATTCTGAATTGGCCAATGAGCATAAAGTGGATCGATCTGGCAGTCGGACAGGGGGCTACGACGGTCGGGTGCACGCATGTCTGTATTTCATCCAACCGACTGGACATGCACTGAAACCTCTGGACTTGGAATTCCTCAGAAGGATACATGAAAAGGTCAGTACCTGTGATCCCTTTGTCATAGCTATTTTTTAGTAAAACTGGTACCTATATCTATCTGTATAAACATAAACAATGTTAAATTTTACTGAATAAAGCTATACAAAATGAAAGTGTTCTATAGAGTGAAATGTTTTTAAAGAAGAGTTCCACGGATAATGTAGATTATTCGATGCTAAGTAAATAAAATGGCTTTGTTAATTTTTTTATTTAACGTTATAATAAATTGACATGCGCAAATTTGTTATAAAATCAGAAAATATTATAAAAATCAAAAACTAAGAAACTTCCTCTTTAAAACGTTGACGTCAAAGGTCTTAAAATCGAAATTTAAAATATTTTAGGATTCATGAGCTTTTCAATTTGTTGAAAAATAAATTCACCTGCACCTTCTATAGCTCACGCATATTATATAAATATTTTTTTTTATAAGTTTGTTCAGTATGAATTGTCAGTTTTTTGATTTTCCTGTTGATGGTTTCATTGTGTTCAGCTATCTACTTCATGTTTTTATTTGTAACATCATAAAAGGAATATCAGTAACAAATATATATTTAATTTCAGCTCATTCAACTTTGAAATACACCTATATTCACTTTTTTTCAGGTTGAAGATTTACAACTCATTTAAAAAATACATTCACAAGTTTTGTAATTCTTATGTACTATTAAATACAACAGATATGTAGTTATTGATAATGTAATAATTAGATAGCGTCGTTATATAGTAATTCACATAAATTCACATACTTGTTCTACTCTAGTCTAAAGCCTAATTTCCAAGAACAACCCGGAAGCTCGTGTTCGAATCAACAGTATTTTGTATATTGGACTCACATTAACAAATAGAGCGCTAATCTTAACTTTTCTGACCGATTCTAGCAATATAATTGGCTATAATAAATTGGTTACATAATATTATAAGTATACTATAACTATGGTTAATCAAACAAATATGTACTTTTTATATAAATGGACATAATTTCTTCGAATGATTATTGATAAATAATATTAAAACACAATAAGCACAATATAGGATAAGTCTTTATTCTTGTATGCGATTCCTTTTGATTAATATCAATCAATAATGTCATTATTCTCATTTTAAGATAATCAATATGCAAATCCTGCTGCACGATAAAGTGTTAAAAGAATTTTTTGTTTAACGTTTATTGTATTGTTTGTTGAAGCAAGTAATGGACAAAAGAATTACAAAAACAACTAAAAAATTCTAGAGAACGAACATTAATATATGTAATAATGTATTATTCTACTTTTCTCTTATATGTGGGCCTATTGGTCCAATGGATAAGGCGTCTGACTTCGTATCCGAAGATTGCAGGTTTGAGTCCTGCGTGTGTCATGACGTGTTTTCGCATTTTTCCTATAAAATTTATTGTGTATAATTTAATGTAATCACCCTATCATACTTGTTTAGAATCTTGATATACTTATTAACTTTTAGAATATACAGTTTATAATCTAACGTAATTTACACAGCTTCGGTATTGATTAATGTACGCTAAAAATGAAATATTTTATGATTAGGTACAATTTTAGGAACATTTAGGTACGATTAGGTACATTTTAGTACAATAAATATAAGATTAGATCTTCACTATTTCACATTATAGGTGAATGTTATTCCAGTTATCGCCAAAGCTGATACTCTCACTGCTGAGGAGCTTCGTCTCTTCAAACAAACGGTGTCTCAGTCTCTGCAACAGAACGAGATCCATTTCTACGACTTCCCAGACCTCCCTCACGTCGATCCAGAGAGCTTGGATCAGATCAAGAAGATGCGAGCAAGAATCCCGTTGGCTGTAGTGGGGTCAGCTTCGTCTAAAGCAAAAAGGGTTCGTGAATACCCCTGGGGAACGGTGGATGTCGATAGTTTAGACCATAGCGACTTAACTGCTCTCAAAAAACTAATGTTGGGTACTCACTTACAGGTAAGAAGTCTATGCATTTGTGTGGGTCTAACGAAATATACTAAAATTATGAATTTTATTTGAATATCTCACAACAGTCTAGAAGGTTACTCTTATTTGATTCAACCGTAATACCAGCCGGGTATCTAATAGAAATCAACATTTGAATTAAGCGAGTTGAACGCCAATGCATAGCGGATGTCTACTTATTTCATTAGTGCTGTACAGGGAATGACTCAGAGAGTTAACACTAATGAATGATACATGTTCCTTACTTTAATCCCCATCGTGCAGTCAAACGCGCGCACGACTCCCCTCAACTGAACTGTTCAACACTGAATAACTAAATATGACTAACTGAATAGCATGACCCACACAGCATACATACATATACCTTTCGTAGTAAGGTATATATTGAAGAAAAAGAAATTCAATCTGAACTAACAAAAATCTTTCTTATTCAAAATATCGACTTCTCTAAATTACATTCTATTTAATATCTGAAATGTGTATATAGTGGAGTTTTATATCATATATCTCTATCCACCACACACACACATACAACCAGTTGTTGGCCACTTCTCTATCGATATTTGGGAACCGTAAATTCAATTATCCTTGAGATTATACACTTTTATATCGCCTCTATAGAGGCAATCAATATCTTATCTCTTTTATAAAATCGGATATAAACTAAACTTGGTAAACATTTTATGAACCTGCATATAAAGACATGAAAGAGATTAACATAACATGAAATAAGTTATACATTAATAGTTGGAGATCCTTCATATAATATAAGGAAGTAGATTACAATTATTGGTTCTATTTTAAAGTATTATAAGATGATATTCAACTACAAAAAATTGTATCAATATAGTTCAAAAAACATTATTTAACAAAATATATAAAGGAATTTTTCGTTATATTTATATAATATGATATAATATTTCTCGTTATATATATATAATATAATATTAATATACATTTTAATTTGCACTTTTTATACTAGGTATTATTGCAAAATGGAATATTGAATAGTGTATGCTATAATTGTAGCATAATATTAATATCTATTAACCGTTATCTGCGACGTGTGAAAATTCTCGATGCATTGTTGATGACTCTGTGACATGAACTACTGGCAGCACCCCAATTTAGAATAGGTACCTGCCTGGATACCAATTTTATTTATTCTTTCATTCTATCTCTTTGCTACGCACATGACGAGCAGCTGCATCTCATCTTTACTATATCCTAAAGTTTGTTTCCATGGTGGTTGGGTTGGCATTCATAGTTGCAACTCAAAGCCTAAATCAATATTGAATAATGTATCCATACAATAGACATGTCTGACTTCTAAGAATTTTCACACATATGTTTGTTTTAAATTGTAGAAAACCTCGACATATCTTGCTGCTTTGTACTCGAGATAAGGTTAGGTAACTATGTATAAATGTATCACAATTTATGATACTTGATATGAACTCTGTTTAAGTTGTTTCACTGAGTCGCTGGATTTGTTGTAACTCGAAAGATATTCGAGTTAATTGGAAAGAAACTGAAAGGAATAAGGAAAGGATTGTCAACAACTATAGGGAAGCATGTTACGTAATAACGTAGGTTTGGGATGAACTCCGCAATCAATAACTAGATGTCCCAAGCATCATCTCTGTTTTTTTATTTCTATAGAAATGGTCAGTCGGAAAATCAATATTTCCTTTTCATTTTGTCAAATTATTTTCTTCTACTGGCTTTACCTCTAGAATCCAAGATAACTACACTAAGTTATCAAAAAAAACGTGTTTCAATTTTATTCTTACAATTGTCAAGAATAATTAAATTCTAACAATTAATTAAATTTATAATTATTTACATAATTTAATTACATAATTATTTTTGTGAAAATTTCAAATAATTTTGCATATGTTTTAAATAGATCCAACAAACTTAAAATATAAAAGATTTTTGGACTATTTATCGATTGCTTCTTGATCAGCATTTGAAGGACACGACTGTTACAAACCACTATGAACGATATCGTGCGGAAGAATTAAACCGCTTGGCTCACGCAGGAAACTTCTCTACACAAGAGGGTCGCGGCCCGATGACGCTAATGGAGGAAGAAAAACGAAATCATGATACAAAAATGCAGAGGATGGCCTCTGAAATGGAAGCTGTCTTTGAACACAAGGTTAGCAATTCTTCTCAACAAATAGACGTATTTCTGACGGACTACTTGCTAATTATGAGTAATATGAATTTTAATAAGTAATCAAAATATAATTTTGTAGTAGTCGTATTTAATTTTAACGAATGTAAATTTACGTGTCTAGCATTGTACAAAAATATTAAATATATGAAAACATTTTATGTAATAGTTTCAGAGGGGGACAATAGAAATATACTGATTAAATAAATATACAATAAACGTAAAATAAAGAAATCTGTGTGAAATTAACCGCTAAAACTACAATAAAATGAAGTTAAAAAAATCAATGGTACTTAACTTTCAGATTTTTTGACAATTAATCTTTATCAATGTACAAAACGAAAAGAAAGCTAATTTTAAAAAGCTACACATTTAATTTTATTAGAAAGTCAACTGAACGAAACTTCTAGCTGTAAGTTCTTTGTATACTTAAAATTATTTTTCTTTTGGTCCTTAATTTTCCACAGAGTGTTTTTATTTTACTTTTATTGAATTTTAACTCTGTACATTTTCAATATTCATATAATAAATGATGTTGCAATTTTTGCTATTATATTTAAATTCCTTTTCTTTAAAAAATTAATATTATAAATTATACTTAGTAACGTGTTATTAATTTAATTAAATCCACGTATTAATATTTTATTAAAATAACATTTCAATTCCGTTTCTCGTCGCTGTTGGGATTATAGGTAAAAGAGAAAGCTGACAAACTGCGTGATTCTAGCTTGGAGCTGGAGCGACGTGCTGAGAGAATGACCTGCCAGCTGGATGATGAACGACATGATCTTGAAGGACAATGGCAGCACTTTGAGACCGAGCGAGCAGTGTGGGAGGCAGCAAACAAGGACTGGGTCAACATCACAAATTCCCTTGAGAGAGAGAAAGGAGGGAGTCATCATGTCGGAAAACAAAAGAAGAAGGGACTGCTGTTTTGATTGGTGATTATTCCAAATTACGTTTTGCTCTTTTCAACCAATCAGTGACGAGTTCAACACAACGACGAATCAAATGCTTTTATCGATCGTTATCGACAATTTTTTTAATTGTTTTGATATATGGACTTGAAGTAATATTAAACTGAAAAAAATAAATATTTTACAAGTTATAGAAGAGATATTTTACTTAAATTTGTGTGTATCTGAATGTAGTAGTCATATTCATGCTAATGATCAAATGATCTGTTTATAAGTTTTATATTAAAAAACTAATTCAATAAATACCGTTATAGTAAAGGTGAACTTTGTAAATATTTCCACAATTATTTCACGAAAAATGTTGAGTTTAATTACTCTTCCGTGTACCTGTTACCTCTTACAATTTGGAACTTCGTGTATTGCTCCTTTAAGCTTCCGAATTATGCTTTAACCTTTTTGGTTCACCTCTGGTCAGTGACTATCTGAAGATTTTGGTTTACTTGACCATTAATAAAAGTCATTATTGGTATAAAAGACTATATTACCAAATATATTAATTTTGTTGAAAGAATATTTTCACATATATATTATGCTTAAATTTCATAATCATCTCTGTTCAACTCACTAGTCAATATCATTTGATTTTTTCATTTAAATTATGTTAATCTTTTTGTACAGTTTCGTTTGATTTGGTTTTATTTACTTATATCTTTGATTTATCTGCATAATGTATAAGCATCCTATTCAGCGTTGTAAATGCAACTACTGATAAAACCTTTTACACTTTTATTTCTTGTTTAAATAAAGTTTTATATAACTAGCTATTTTATTGATTACCAGTGGATTATTATTCACCTAATTCAGTGGAACACACAGTATAGCGAACATTCTTGGTACTGTATCAGATAAAAGCTACGTTGTGAACAATGTTCGCAATATTGACTTAATAGAACTCTAGACTTGAAAATGGGACTATTGGGACTCTTAGAAATATGTCTTTTAAAAGATATTATAGATAAATTCATCATACCACACACACACACTTGCCAAGTACCTAGCTACCTACCTATAAAGGAATTTATTAAATTAGTTATAGATAAGTAATATATTATATAAAAATAGACAACTTGAAAATTACTATTTAAGTGTATAATGAAAACAGCTACATATTCTGAAATGTGGTTCACTCTAAGGAAAATTTTTGAAATACTATACAGTACTTTAGATGGACGGATTATATTACAGTCCGCAAAGTTGAAGGTATTCAATATGATGTTAAATAAGAATAAATAGTAAATTACACAATACAATTTTGCAATATCCCCATGTTTGCTATAATGGTTTTCGAATATATATATTTTAATAACCTCCCGACGAAAAACTTGATTATACACTTCATTATAGATATTGTTATGCAATTGTAATAATATCCTTTACACATAAATCAGTAATTTATAAAATTCATTGTCTAAATTTACAAAGTGTCCACTATTGCGCTTATATATACGTGGTATGGGAAAAATTGAAGGTCTGTATTCTGTGGCCACGGTAATTTTGGAAGCGGAGTTTCCCCTGTTTTATTTTTATCAGCGAGAATACATGCATTGCAATTTCTTATAAATTGAATAATGTGATTCCCCATTTTTGTCCACCATGCCACCTTTTTACATATTTGGGTCGTTCTCGATTCAAGGATGGTTTCTGTGTGCTATCTCTATGACTTTGTTTTGAAGAGAGGGTAGAATTACTGACCTGACCCTAACTCGAGCTAATTCCAGAACTATAACTCATGTCGTATTTGAAAATACGCGAGTATTCTGGTCTAGTATCTGGAATACTTTCTCTCAGTGGAAGATAACGGTGAAGCATACGCCACTGGTCTCTTAGATCCGTTTCGCTGAATTTAACTCAATACACCACCCACGGCTACATTGTTAGCATCACAGGAAACTGAGCTAAAACTGGTGTTGAGCTAAGCAACTCTTTTATTTTATCAAATGCCACTTGGCATTTCTTTGACCAGTGCCAAATACATGATTTGCGCAACAATTGTCTCAGTGGTTCTGTAATCTCGGCATAATTGGGTATAAATTTCAAATAGTAATTTGTAGTGTCTAGCACAGTCATTAGCTGTTTCACATCTGTAGGAATTGGTAAATTTTGTATAGCCGCAGTATTTGACGCCAATGGTTCGATTCCTTCTTCGCTAATCGAGTAGGCTGATTTCTTATCAACCTTACCGACTTGGAATATGCATTTCTTTTCATTAATTCACGAAAAGATTATCTTTTTCTAATCTACCAAGAACTTCATTTAGCCTTTCTATGTACTCGGCTTCCGTACTCGAGAACATCAAAATATCATCGATATAATGCATTACACCTTCTAAATCTTTTAGAACGGTGGGAAGCATTTTATGATATACAGATGGCGCTGAACTAAGACTGAAACAGGTTCGCTTAAATCTGTATAACATACTCTCATGAGTAAAAAACGTATGTTAAATCAAGGGATTCTTGGGCAAATCTGATCTGCAGATACCCTTGTTGTAAGTCAGTTTTTTGAAAACACCTTAGCATTGCTCAATTTGGAAGTTAATTCGGTTACCGTAGGTAAAGAATATTTATCCGGGATAATAGCTTTGTTGACATTTTTTAAATCAACACAAAGTCTGATAGACATGTCAGCTTTCCTATAACTATAACTACAGGATTAGACCCACGCTGAAGCATCGACTTTTTTATGATATCATTTGGTTTCAGCTTATCGAGTTCCGCTTTTACCTCTTTTCGAACAGACAACATCCAGTCATTGGGATTTCCTTAATAAGCAGAAAAATCAACAACATTTCTATTGACATGCCGCTTATATCTTATTTATATTTCTATGCACATATATATATTATATCGATTTTTTATATTTAGTATTTGATACTATTATTTTTTATTAATTCAAATTTTTAAAATATAAATAATTGGATGATTGAAAGAATTCAAATTCTTTTATGACAACTACTTACATATCTATTTACAAATAAAACAATATTTAGTTTTCTTGAAAAGAACTACAAATAAATGAAGAATACACCGGAATCTAATACATCTATATTCCATTCTGTGAATGAGAAGCATAAGAAATTTTTAGAAGTCAACCAATTAATATCAAATGGCTGTTCCCAGCTAGTTTCTATCATTATTCCGGTGACCGCTGCTATGCTCTTTGCTGGGTTGATGGCAGCCTCACATATGAAACAAAGCCTTATGGAAATGATGTTTGAGCAGCTTAACGCAAAAGATGACACTGAAATAGACGATATTTTCCTACATCCAGTAGAAGCAACGACTGTACAGAATTCGTTGGGTGAAGCTTTTAAAGTGGCTGGAATTGGACTAATAATGATCATGATTATGACTTCAGTAATTGTGCTAATTTTTAAGTTTGCAAGTCGAAATGTAAGTAAATACTATCGAATTTTAATAATAATTTTAAACATAAAATACTGTTTATAGTTCTTTTTTGGTTTTGTTTTTTCAACTGCTGTTTATTGAACAGATCAATAAACTTTAAAAAATATTTTTTTTATTGTAATATTTATAAATACATACTTAAAATTGTATATACTAAATCAAGAGAATTGTAAAGATAAGTAGGTAACGATATTTCATATTTATATATTTAATTGGTTTAATAATTTAATCATACAAATTTATGAACATATTTGTAATAAGCACTAATTTCAACGAAAATTTCTGATTTGTCTAAATATGTATAACTAAATTTATTGTATAATTATATGATATGCTTTTGTGAAATTATAATTCAGTGAATCGGAAAAATCTTAATTTTACTTATATATGTTTGATTCCAAAACTAATATATTAAAAATATATATTTTACTATTTTCAACTTTATTTTTATATTTCAGTTTGTAAGAATAATGTTTGCAGTATTTATCTTCATCTTACTTTCATTTCATACGACACTATTCGTTCTGTAAGTTATTTCCCTAAAATCAAAATCAATACAATGCATTAGGTATACCTATATAAAATGACGTAAAAATTAAATTTTCAGCTCATTAATTAAAATATAATATAAAAATCAGGACTTTAAGCATCGTTTTTTTCATTTATTAATCTATTAAAACTAATTAATTTAATATAAAAACATATTTGAAAAAAGTGCTAACCCTGAATATTTTATTTCTTTATTTTTGTAGAAATTATATGCCAACCAAGTTTTTCTTTTTCGTTGACTATCCATCTTACATTTTAATAATCTTAAACTTTGCCGTATGTGGAGCTCTTGTAATCAATTCTACCGGACCTCTCTTCCTCAGGCATTGTTATATGATTGCGATGTCAGTTATTATTTCAAACATGCTTGTTTTTATTTTCGAAAAATGGAGCAGCTGGGCCCTTCTTTCTATTCTTATAATTTGGGGTAAGTTAAACTGGGTGTTTTTATTGCGTTGTAGTTCGTTATATTTATTCTGAATTTCGAATACAAAGAATTAGTTTTTAAGATTGGTGGTTTGATCGTGCTAGTAGAGAATCAATAAAAATTTTAATGAATTTGAAAAAAGATTAATTTTCAGAAATTTTTAATATTTACAACATGATGTTTTGATTATCAATCTTGATTAGTAATTTTAAATCATCTTTTTATATAAAAAATCGTAACAGGATATTTTTATGTGACTAATAAAATGGTATATATATATGTGTGTAGGTATATTACATCAATCGAGGTAAGAATAGTACCCATTTTATTTTATTTAAATAACGTATATTGTACGTATAATTACGTATAGATGTTATCTTTATCACTTTATACACTGATTGTTTAGTAAAACTATTTACACATTATAGTGTGGACTCTAGGGCAAAATATCCAATGATCGTTATGCACCGGACAAAAGCACATTTTTTGTATATATAGATAGATGTATCTTTTCACTATTAAGTCAATCTAATAGCTGCTATATAGTAACATGACTTTGGTTACATTATTTTTAACTGGATGTTCAAATTTATTTTCTGTTTATTTAATTTTAGCATAATATATTTTAGAATAACAAAAATATGAAGTTTAATACAAAAAGAAAAGCGTTGTATTAAAACTCCAAAACTCTATAAACTCTCTATTACAAATGTCTATAAAAGAAAAGCGTTGTATTGAAACTCTATATATCATTTCCAAAGAAAAGCGTTGTATTAAAACTCTATACAGAATGTCCAAAAAAGCGTTGTATTAAAATTCTATACAGAATGTCCAAAAAAGCGTTGTATTGAAACTCTATACAGAATGTTCAAAGAAAAAAAATTGTATAAAACTCTATACAGAATGTCCAAAAAAGCGTTGTATTGAAACTCTATACAGAATGTCTAAAAAAAAGTGTTAATTGAAGCTCTACACAGAATTTTCAAAGAAAAGCGTTGTAAGGAACTCCATAAACTCTCTATTACAAAATGTCTAAATAAAAGCGTTGTATTCAAACTCTATACAGAATGTCCAAAGAAAAGCGTTATATATTCAAACTCTATACAGAATGTCCAAAGAAAAGTGTTATATTGAAACTCTACACAGAATATCCAAAAAAAGTTGTATTAAATCTCTATACAGAATGTGGAAAACCGCCGTATAGTATTGAAATTATTTACTGTCATGAGAAAAGGTTGTATTAATTAAAACTCTACACAGAATGTCTAAAGAAAAGCGTTGTATTAAAACTGTTTGAAAACTGTATTCTAAGGTACCTACCTAATTAAAAATGTCACATATAGTCAATAAAAATTAAAAATATGTTTTGTTTAATCATAATTTTATGTCCTTTATTGAACCGTGCTTAGCCTTACCTCCCATTAACATATTAATATAGTGTATCCGTTTAATTTCAGTGATATTCAATTACTTTAAATAAAGTGACCCAATATTTTTGTTTAAATTTTCTTTAAATATCTTTGATTAATTCCGATTATGTGATATATATTTTTAGATTTTAGAAAGATAAATTAACGTATTTGAATTATAAGTGAAATATGGTAATAGTTTATTATTATTTATATATATATATGAGGTAATTGTTTGTTAATAAAAGTGTAAAATAAAACAATATCATTGTATTTTATTGTATATGTAACTCTACTTTATCCTATGATCAGATTTGGTAGCAGTTCTTTGTCCTCGAGGTCCACTTCGTATGCTGCTGGAAACTGTCACAGAAAATGACCAAATCGATTTATTAGCACCATTAATGTACTCCACAGTCGCCAAAATGATCACTATCTTCAAGGTTACCAATGAAAACGACCAAGTTAACATATCAAATGCTCCAGAAGAGGAAGAAATGATCGAAATATCTCAAACTGAAAAAAATGATTTAATAAAAACTAATCAGTCACCTAAGGGTAAACAAAAAGTCACTCCCGTTAACGAAATAGAAATAATGGCTGTACCGCCTGAAGGTGCACATTTTGATAAAAAAGAAGGAACATCATCTGAAATCCTAGTTCCTTCCAAGAATAATCCAAGAAAGAGGATGTCCATGGTATAAATTTATATTTAAGTATATTTAAAGTAAATAGTATTCTTAAAAATCTACCACAAATTATGATAACAAAAAGACAAGTTTATAAAATTTTATATGTTGATATACACACACATATATGCATCAACTTTAATAAATTTTAAAAAGAATATGTAATATTTAACCATGATTTTATAGGTAAAATTTATAGATAAAATTTATAGTAAAATATATATTTTTATCAAAAAGTATATTTCTGTACAATATAGGAATAATAGCAATATTAAATCTAAAAAATATGAATATATATATGAATATTTTGCATGGTTTAATCATAATTTTAATTTAGTTTATTAAGTTCTTTCCTATATAGAACAATAATGGGATACTCCCGAGCTATTTAATAACAAATGTTTTGTATAAATATTGTAAAAATTTACATCACGCAAGATGTTAATAAATAATAAAATTATTAAGTAAATTTATATCTAATAGTTCCAAAATTCAATTTTATAACACAGAAAATAATAAAAATCTATTTGAATTATATTATTACCTAGATATGTAATAATCGACATTATTGTATAGCTATATATATTATATATTTAAAAATAAATGAAAAAATAAACTTTGGCTAATTAATACACATCTTAATTAATACCTACATTATGGAATTCGCGTAATTAATAGTTAATATACCAATTGTGTGGGCACATTTTTGCATTTATATTGCCAAATATTACATATCTATAAGGTAATAATAATTCCAATCGGCATTTTTATTATGTATTTGCTGTATTATAAAATTGTATTTTTATTTTGGCACTATTAGATATAAATTTACTTAACAATTATTTATTTATAAACATCTTACGTAATGTAAATTGTTAAATTATTTATACGCAATAGTTGTTATTAAAGAGTTTGGGAAGATCCCATTATTCTTCTATAGGAAAGAACTTAATAAACTATATTAAAATTATGATTAGAACATGCAAGAGTAACATATCTTCATATTTTTTTAGATTTAATTTTACTATTACCTATATTTTACGAAATATATACTTTTTGATAAATATATAAATATAAATTTTGCAATAAATTTTATCAATAAAATCATGTTTGAATATTCATTTTAAAATTTATTAAAGTTGATGCACATGTTTGTGTATATCCAGCACATAACATTTAATAAATTTGTCTTTTTGATATTATAATTTGTATTATAAATTTATCATAATTTGTACCTACCTAGTTATTGTTGAACACATTGCAAGACTTATTTTTATTAGGCTTTATTTGTTCGTTAACGATCGTTTTGCTTAGTGTAACTGGTTTCCTTGCATCTTACAGAATAAATAAACATTCCAAAGGAAATTGTGAATAACCTTCGATGCATCTAATGTAATGGAAAATTTAAACATAGAATGGGATGCATAACATTACGCAAATGTTAGGATTAAAAAGCGAATCTTTTTATGAAGCATGTAGTTTTTAAATATAGATACAAAAAAATGTAAACAGCCAATATATATATATATATATATTGTAATGGGTGACAATTATTTTAGTTGACCAAAACAGGATATAACGAACAATCCGTTATATCGACAACCACATAATTAATCCACATTTAGTTACAAAAGAATCTAGTGCAACCGTACTTATGTAGACTGAGAGATCTTTTTTGCTAAATAGAGAGGAATCTGAGTAATATACGACGGAATATAGTGGAATCGAAGTTATTAAAAAAATTATTATGAAAAGCAATTCCTACTTAATCATAAACAAAAAAGTTATGTATTATTATGAAATATTATATATGTTTACCCAGTTCTGACTTGATAAGTTGTTCGATAATTAATATACAATTTTTCGATTTTAAAACCAACGTATTAAATACTATAATTAATACATTAGTTAATTAATACAACTTTGCCTGGGACAATTGATGTATTAATTAACGGGTGTATACTGTATATCTATATTAAGCGTTCTGCAATACAGTTGATATTTTATTATGAAATTATTTTGTTGCGTAACTTCATAACTTCTGTTATATCTCTGTAACTTCAATTTTAGATGAATAGAATACAAAACCCCGAACCGCTTCCAAAAACTCGTTTTGACGAGCTGAAAGTAAGTTACTTTTTAATTGAAGTATAATTATAATGCTATTTTTATGAAAATATATATTTAGATAAAATCAAATTATCAAAAAAATATTTTCTCATTAAAAAATGTTGATTGTGTACAATACTCATTTCATCCATTTTCAATTTCAGGAAGTAACTTTAGCTCGTCAAGAGAGCGGAATGCATCTTGGAATGGGAGACTTTGTCTTTTATAGCTTTCTTATTGCCCGAGTGACTATAGATTCAGGAGCTATAACAGCTATCGCCTGCTACTTGGCTATCATTTTTGGTCTCATTATGACTATTGTGCTCCTTATTGTCGCTGGTCATGCGCTGCCAGCACTTCCTATTTCTCTCGCTATTGGTAAGTGTTTGCTATGTTATAAAAAATGACAATGTTTATATAGATATACTTTTCTAAAGTTACAACAGAGAAATTGTTATGGTGTATATATTATATCATTATTGTTCATGGGATGAATGAGTTTCTGAACAGCGATGTGTTTGTTGATTTTTCGTTCTTTGGGTGAGTGGGGGATTGTTGATTGTAAATTGTGGCCAGAATTGCAGTTGAGACACACTGTGTATAAGAGTTTATAGGATGCGACGATGAAATAGGAGAGGAAATTTGGTACGATTACATGTTTTGTTATATAGTCTAAACTTGAATTCTGACAAACTATAATATTTGATGGGCTCTTCGTTGAACTATAATAAGCTTTCAAGTTTCATTTCCGAACGGGGCTGGGAGAAAAGAAAATAGGAGAGAGGCGCATCACAACACTGATCTGATAAGACTGAAGTATATTTTTATGAATTTTTCGTTGCCGAACGTGAATGCGATTGGTTTCTATATTGCGGTTACATTATCAACGTGGTTGTTAAAGTTATGGTTGTCACTGATGATGACTCTAACTCTTTTGGAATGATCTGAGGGAGTTTCGTCTGTGAGGACGACCGTCAAGTTTGCTGAATGCTTTTTAAAAGGATGGTTTTGTATTTGCTAGTGTTTATGCGAAGGTAGTTTTCTATAGCCCACTGCACAATAATAAGCACGCTGTAATTGTGTTATAGTTAAATACATATATTATCTTATAATTCGGATAAATTTGTGAATCAATATCTATAACACAAAACGCTTCTAAGCTGATGAAGTTCTATCCTATTCTATAATAGCGTGATCATTCTGCACCATTCTGTTAACATTCTGCCAAGAACTATCACCATGACATTTGTATTATATAGTTTTTTGCCATAAAAGTGATTACCAGTCAACCGACAGGGTTTTTATTTTTGCATTGCAGAGTATAAATTTTTACTTCTTACAAAAATCTTTAACGATATTAGCAAAATTTTCTCATATGTTAAAACATTGATTAATTATTATTTTCATAATGTTTTATATAGCTGTATTTCGACACCTCAATTAAATTTCACAATTGTAGAACCAAACAATTTGGCGAATTAACAGGAGATACAAAAAATTAGTTAGAAAATATAAAGGTTGACGAATTATACTCAAATCCAGATGGCTAATTATTTAACTTCGTACAATTTTTTCTTACTTTCATCAGTTTTTTAACCTGCTTTTTATTTGTTTATCTTTACTTTCCGTAAAATGTTAACACTTTATAAAACAGGAATTCGCTAATATTTATATTGTATAAAATATAACATGATTATTTATTATCTGTTAAAACGAAATATGTTTTGGAAAAATTAAGATTAGCAAGTGGATAAAATTTTATATCTTAATATCACAAAGTATTTTCTACAAGCAATAGGATAAAAAACATAATTAATTTGAAAAATTCTTTAGATGTATAATTTCATCTCTGAATCTGCATGTCAATTATATTATAATTTGTATGTGTATCTTGTATAATTGGATAAATTTTAATTAATTGGATTACTGACACGCCATAATGGTTAAATAACTTATTTCTTTTAGCGATTGTTGTCAATGTCATATGTGCCAATTGTGTTGTCCCATTGAAAGAGGTTGCCAATTTGAAAAGAGTTCTGTTTTGATGTCCTGTCATATTCTGAACATCTATATTGCTATACAATAAAGTTAAAAGATATTTAGTGAAATGTTTTGTGTTTAATAACTGCCTTAGCTAATATGTATGCTATTTTGTTGAAAGTCTGTTAATTTGTTATAAATTACAATTAAACTACGTATAATTATACTAGTCTTCTTTCTTTCAAATAATGTTTGATTGAACATATTTTATCGAGTCAAAATTATATATTAATGTGTTGAAAATCTGTAATTGATTCAAGCTATATGATGGATGTATTTATTAGTAAAACGTATAACACGAAATAATAAAGTCAAATATCAATTCTCTTTCACAAAATTTTATGAGAAAGCCCTAATATGCATTCCTTCTTTCTGTTGACAATTATATTTGATGTAGCTACAAAAGTTAAAAATAATTTATCATTAAAGACGCTATTAGGTTATATTATTTCTGTAAAACTATATTTATTTTCAAACATGAACAAAATTATTTAATTATCTGGAAACTGGACTAGTTTCAAACACCTAATTTCAAGAATATATATTTTAAAAAAATTAGAAAACAGCTAAAAATAACTCATGACATTATTTGAAACAAATCTGGATCTCTTTTACTTGATATTGCCAAGTAAATCATTGAAATTTCTTAATTTTATTGACACATATGAAGCGAAAAGGAAAGATTTTCTATTATTGAAAGATCTATAAAACGTGTTACCAATTGTTTATATTTATAATGTCTATATAATTAACATAAGTCTATTTAACATAACTAATTGTGCAATAAAATTACAGGTACACTTGAGTTTACTTGACCTCTACCACAAAGCAACAACAAACATAGATAATAGATATAATAGTATATTTCTAAAATAAAATTGGTATTACACTTTTGAGTTACACAGGAAAAAATTCAATAAAGACTAATCTAATTTAATATGGCGAAAGATTTATTGCAGGATATATATATATAGCAATACGAAGAGGGGTCACGCATAAGAAAAGTATTCGATAATAAATGTTTAGAATTTTATCTTAGAATATGTCATAAGTCGCTTAGCTATCAAAAATACATTACTAAATTTTCAAATGAATTACAAATTAAAAACACAAAAAGCAACACAAAATAATGCAAGCATCTAAAATTGTAAGTAGCAGACAATAACTTAAATAATTATAATTTTGCGTATTATTGGCACTGTAATTGGATCCCTGAGTTGATTATGACTTGATGAAGTATAATGAATGTGCGCTCTCTAAAACCACTGAGTAAAAGCATGAAAAACAAGCAACTGCTGAACTTAGCCATGAGAGCAATTCATTTTTGCTAAACTTTAAAACAAGAGACCTAAAACCGACGAAAGATATGGAGCGGATAATATTTTAAATAGTTAAATTTAAAATACACTATTTGACTTCAGAGAAAGGTCAAGTGTTAAAAGGTGAAGATGTGGTTCGTGTTTTTAAACGTTTAGTTGTGAGCCAGGAATAGATGAAAATGAAGCGAGCATGAAATATGACTGTACACAATCAAGAATTGATTCACAGGGAAAATATCATCCACTCAGTTCTGTCGCGATTTGGAGGCGATCTTTCTTTTCGAAACACTTAAAAGATAAATGGAAATCGTAGAGAAGAAGAAATGAAACAAAGGAAAGAGTGAAAGAGGAGGTTGTTGAAAAGAATAATTATGTGAGAAAGATTAAATAGAAAAGAATGTAACGAAAACAAGATACCTGAACGACTCACTGAAACACCGGTTTGTGACATTATTGATTGGTGAAAGATGAAAGAGTTAATTATATTATGATCAATCGGAAAAGCGATTTGAGTGATGAGATTTGTTTAATTAAAATGATTTTTATATACGAAATAACAATTAATTTTAATATAGTCACACAACAGAATAGGATGCATTTCTCTTAATAAATGATTAAGCATAATAGTATAATACGTGTACAGAACATAAAGCGGAAAGAATGTATTTGATAGCATAATCGACTCATAAAATATAATTAAGATGTTAATTATAAAATCCCGGAATTACGTGTAGCATAGACCCCTCTTTTATTGAACAATTTAATAACAAAGATAAAAATATGTGAAAGAGAGCGTGGTACCATAAATATGTCTAAAATAAAATTAATTACCTAATTAGTTGTCATCACTCTACAAGATGTGAACATTTCGGCAGCAATTTGATTTACTAACAATAAATGGTCCGAATCACAAAGACAAAAAATAGACCAAATCAAATTGGAAGAATATTTAAAATAGCAAATAATTCACATTGAACTAATAAAATAGTAAACTCTATGATGTCAAAATCTTAAATCTGATTAAATTATGGTTTTCAAAATGTATTTCGGAGAAAATGATATCGAAAAAATAAAAAAAGGAATGGCGAAATCAGAAAAATATTTGCTTTTGGTCAAAATGTAGTCAATTGTCAAAATAGTAAACTGCAAGGTTTTTTCAACAAGCAGAATTGCACATTGCACAGAATTGATAAATAATATCTGTAAAATATAATAAAAAATATATCTAATTTTAAAATATTGCTAAAATCTGTTTTATATTACTAATAACCTTTTAAGTAGTCAGAGTGATGAAGCACATAAATAATAATATCTAAACATTTCCATTAGTGAAATGAGTCGATCGGATAGACGTCTACTTCTTGTGGTGACCTTCCGGTGGATAGATAGGTTCCTCGAAGGGCGGTGGCAAAACGATACTGGACGGTTCAACACCCCAAATCTCACGGGCATATTCCGTGATGGTGCGGTCAGAAGAGAACTTGCCAGAAGCCGCGATGTTGAGTAGACACATGCGTGCCCAACGTTGCTCATTCTGTGAAGGTTTTAGTGAACACAACATATTATATCAAAATTATTGAAAGAGTCCCTCCCTGACTTAAAGTAATGCTTGTCAAAAGATTACAAATGTGTATTTAATATGTTTATAATGGTTCATATATTAAAGCTTTAAATGATTAGAGGTGAGCAAATCAGTAAGTGGGTTTCCTACCTTGTATGTTTCGCTGACTTTTTCCTGAGCAGCGATATAAGCTTCGTAATCAGCGCAAAGCATAAAACGGTCCTGGTAGACAACCGAGTTGTAGATGTCTACAAACAAGTCTGGATCCTCAGGACTGAAGTAACCATCGCGGATCTGATTCAGACATTGGGCGAGCTCGGGGGATCGCGATATGAAGTCTTTGGGGACGTATCTACAGAAGAGTCAATTTCAGGAGAGAGTGAGCTATACACTATATAAAAATTGCTAGAATGTCCAAGAAACACGACTGACCCCTTGCTGTGGAGAGCATTCACTTGATCCACGGTCATTCCGAAGATAAACATGTTCTCTGCTCCAACTTCTTCGCACATCTCTACATTAGCTCCATCCATCGTACCAATCGTCAATGCCCCGTTCAACTACATGATAGAAAAGAGTAATACCCAGTATAGCTATTTCAAGCAGTTAGTGGAAGCCTCATACCATGAATTTCATGTTTCCAGTTCCCGAAGCTTCGGTTCCCGCGGTCGAGATCTGTTCGGACAAATCCGAAGCGGGGAATATCTTCTCCGCCATCGATACACGATAGTTCTCAAGGAAGACAACCTGCGCGCATTAACAAGGATTGACCTACTTAGTGAAGCCATTTACATAATAAAAGGAAACATCAATCGCCACGTCAAGATTTAGAGATATTGGTACCTTGATCTTCCGATTGACAATAGGATCATTATTTACGATGCGTGCGACTTGATTTATCAGTTTGATGATCAATTTAGCCATATGATAGCCGGGAGCCGCCTTGCCACCTATCATAACGGTCCTGGGAACTGTGTCATAGGAGGGGTTGGCCTTGATTCGGTTGTACATCGTGATGACGTGGAAGCAATTGAGGAGTTGTCGCTTGTACTCATGGATGCGCTTAACATGCACGTCAAACAGTGTGCTGGGGTCAATAGTTACCCCCGCGTGCTGCTTCAAGTAGCGGGCCAGCCTAGCCTTGTTCTCCTGCTTGATGCGAATGAGGCCACGAAGGAAGTTGGCATCGGAAGCTCGGGGTTCCAGTTGACGAAGCAGAGTGAGTTCAGTGATCCAACCCTCGCCTATATTCAAGAAGACGGCATCCTTATAATTTGAGTTTAATTTTGATATGAGCTTAATTAGTTTTAATTTAGCTACCAATGGACTCAGCAATGTGATCGGAGAGGTTCGGGTTGCAGAGGAGAAGCCAACGGCGGGGGGTGATTCCATTTGTCTTGTTCTGAAACTTGTCAGGCCAGAGTTCAGCAAAGTTACGGAATCTGAACATCACGGGTGATAAAGAGCAAATGGGTGATTGGAAAAATAGTATTAACGGGATATAATTCGTTACATAATTTTCTAATCGTAAGCATATAGTTTTTTTGCGGTTCTGTAGATTCCAAAATATGTAAATCTACACTTGTAGACAGACTATTGTAAATATATCATGTTAAAATATTAAATTAAATTAAAAATGCACACGTTTCAGTTTTAATGATCTCCGAATGTATAGCAGCAACTCCATTGACGGCATGTGAGCCAACAATACATAGGTAGGCCATGTTAATCCTCTTCTCCCCATCCTCCTCGATCAGGGACATTGATTTCAGGCGTGATTGGTCTTTGGGCCACTTTCCACTCACAAGCTGCAGTGGAGAGATGACATGAGCATTCAGAAAGGCGAATTAGAAAAATATATTTACATCAGAGGAAAATGTTTAAAAAACATCAGCTGATATTATCGTTGGAGTAAGCGGAATAATCTTTAAAATATCTCACCTGGAGAAAGTTGAAGTTAATTTTGTAGATGATCTCCAGATGTCGTGGTAAGAGTTTCTCCATGAGTGACACAGGCCATCGTTCCAAGGCTTCGGGAAGGATGGTGTGATTGGTGTAAGCAAAAGTGGCAACGCAAATGTCCCAGGCCTGTAGATTGAAGAGGATAGGAATTAGAAATTGGGGCACGAGACAGCTGTATAATATATAACTAGAAATACTAGACCGAGGAACATAAATAAACTCATATGAAACTTCTAATAAAACTAAAACCTCCTTTCTTGAATCCCTCGTACGGATGATATTAATTGGTAATAAAGTCAAACAGAATAATCATTTGTCAAGTGGAATAGTATGATAGTGTGATAGTGGCATAGAGTAAACTGAAATCATATCACTTAACAATAATTAGGGTTAGAGAGGTCACCACTTAACTTAGATGACCTCAAATTAACATTCTTGTTATCATGGCATGATCCAGTCACTCGTCAACCTTGAGAACTAACAGTGCCTCGTTATAATGCGATCGTAGTCTGGATAAGAAAGGCGAACCCAGTTGCAAGTTTCTCACCACTCACTGGGTGCACGTATATTCAATATTAAAGTAAATCAAACAACAGTCGAATAATACGCTATCAAGATTGACATTCTACTAAAACAAGTCTCAAGTAATATTTTTAATCAGGGTGTCCTACACATTAAACTTTTGTTTGTCTGAACGCTAAACACAATTTCAGTATGACTATCTCACCTTATCCCACCCCAATTTCTCCTCATCAACAAGAATTCGCATAAGTTCTGGAATAGCCATCGAAGGGTGTGTATCGTTCAACTGGATGGCCACTTTGTCGGCAAACTGGTCAAAGGAGGTACGTGGAGTGCCATCGGGAAAGACCTTGTATCGTCGAATAACATCCTGAAGAGTCGCGGCTACGAGGAAGTATTCTTGGGTGAGACGAAGCTCCTTCCCCTCGAAGAAGTTGTCATTGGGGTAGAGAACGCGAGATATATTTTCCGCAATGTTCCGATCACACACCGCCTGTGGAAAGATCCCGTCATGTTATAAATACAAAGCACTGATTTTCAGAGAGATTTCTTTATTTAAATAAAAACAACACTCGATATTTATGTAACTATTAAGTAAGTAAATCAATAAGACAAAACTATAAGTATACATTTCTCAAATACCCAACCGAAATATAAAAGTGATAACTCACGCTGATGTAATCTCCGGTATTGAAAATATTCAAATCGAAACTGTTGGGTGCCCGTGCCGACCACAGTCTAAGAGAATTGCAGGTGTTGTTCCGATAGCCAGGAATTGGCGTATCAAAAGGCATGGCGAACATCTTATTGGTGTTAATCCATTTCCTCTCACCCGGTGAGTCACCATCGACCACTTCACCGTAGATATGTACCGTGAAGCAATTCTCTGGACGTCCCTTCTCCCAGGGGTTGCCATACCTGAGCCAGTCGTCGGGTTGTTCAACCTGGGCAGAAAAATTATAATTAATTGAAAATAATATCAATACTTAATAAAGCTTTAAATCTATCATGACGATCTATCAATATTATTATTATACAAAGCAACTTCAACATTCCCATTTACCTGCCATCCATTCTGTATCTTCTGTTCAAAGATGCCATAATCATAACGCAATCCATATCCATGTGCTGCTAAACCTAGCGTTGCCATGGAGTCTAGGAAGCACGCGGCTAGACGACCCAATCCTCCATTTCCGAGGCCAGCATCAGCCTCCATTTCTTCTAAATCTTCAGTGTCTAAGCCCAACTATAGACGAAAGAAAATAAGGTGAATTCAATCAAATTTTATCAAATAAATCGTTAGTAAAGAGTCAACATTATAAAGAAACAATAATTTCAAAATTAACAGTTTAAGAATTTGTTAAGTAATCACATACAAAATAAAAAATAAAAGTTGTAAGTAGGAAGGAAACTAACCTGATATAAAGCCTCATCCACGCTGTTGTGAATGTCAACATTTAACATTGTGTTAGTGAGTGTTCGCCCCATGTAGAATTCCAGAGAAAGATAGTACACTCGCTGAAATAGAATCGATTCATAATAAAGTAGACAAAAAAACAATGATTTTATAACCATTTATATTATTTTAACCAGTGTGTTTAACAGGTCGACTTTGACATAACTATTTAGTGAATTTGAGGTCATATAAAGTGGCATAGGAATATCTATTATAAATAATTCGTGTTAGAAAGAAAGCATATACAATTATTAAAAGAAAAAAAAACCTTTTTAAATTGTGCTTTTTAAAAAATAATGATTTAGAAACAAAATATTGTTATTGAAACAGTTTTTAAATGGTCTGTAAAAGTCTGGTGTTAAAAAATGTTTTATTCATCTAAGATTTCTAAACCAAAATCAGAAAAGCTTATTTTATAAAATATTATTTATAAATTTCACATATTTTTTTTGCAATTTTAGATTAAATTCAAAAAGGATTTTTTCAATGTTTACATTATATAATTTAGAAATAATATTTATTTAAATAAAAATAGAATGGTAAAAAGGTTATTGCTAAATAATATATAAGGAAAATCATTTTTAAATGAAATTGAAGTAACAATTTTTTTAATTTAATTTATTTAAAGGTTCAGGCATGAGATTATGATATTATGAGATTATCCCCCCCAAAAAACATGGACATGTACTAAGAAGTACCTTTTAATATCCTGCAACTTAAGGCGTCAATCTCCAAACAAATCAGCACCACACGTTGAAATTTTTTGATATTTAGTGCTGTAGAATGTCTTTAAAGGCTTAAAGTATTACGTGAAACTAAAACTGTAAGAAATGGCTGGGAGTGGAAGTACTGTTTTATTACATATTTAGCAGAACTACTATAATGTTTTTTTTTAGCCTCAAACATCTGGGAAACCCTGAAAACCCAGAAAAATCCCATGCCTGAAGGTTTTAACTAACCCATTTCCGGCCATTTCTTGGCTTTAAATAATTAACATATAATACATTGTCTATAATTATAAAATATATTTATACTTTTAAACATATTTTAATATTCCAATAATAATAATAGTATATATTAAATATGTTTAATAATTTAATTTACTAAAACAAAATTTTAAAAATGCAAATTATTGAAAAATATAATATAACAGCTTTAATACCCTAGTAATCAAATTAAATTATTTATATTAATTGTAAATTTATAATCAGCATTATATGATTAGTAAAACTTATATGTAGTGGCTTTCAAAGTATAAGAAATAAAAATAATTTGAAATACTAAGTAAATTTAAATTATAAGCCTGTCAGCAATACCAATCCATAAACTCAATTGTAATATATTATACTATTATACCCTTTAAACTTGGCTGATATATTATTGGTGCAGATAGACACAGCTATGTGCAACCAATTTTGGCACTTGATGCAAATACTATAACAAATTTATTGTCCAGAACAGTAAGTCATATATTATTGTATACCTACCTATAATATTGTATTTTCACATAATATATAACACTGTTATTGTTTTCTTTGTGTATTATATTATTTTAAAATATATTTCATATTTTTTCTTCTGAAATGTTTTAAAAGATGAAATTAAATTGTAAAATTTCAATAAAGAGGAAAAAATTATTAATATTATTCAACTAAAAGAAATTAATACTAATTATGGTAAATATCTAGTAGACATCTATGATTATTACGCTCAGAAGAGGAATTGACCCCTTCCCCCTTTGTCTTTTCTCCCCCCTCTTTTCCGGAATCAGATGCTTCCATAACCTAGGCCTTTTCCACTGGGTAGTGAAGTACTCTTTTCTTGCTCTTTTGTTTGTTTGTTCCTGTTTGTTTGTCTTTCCCCTTTTATGTTTGTTTTTCTCTCTCTTTGTTTGTTTTTTCCTCATTATGTTTAGAGTGCCATCCCAAAGGCTATACTCTGCATAATTGTTTCGTTTCGAGGATGAATAAAATATCAGAGAGGTCGATTTGGTTTGACGGTCTTTAAATTGACTGATTTAGAAGGTTTCTGAAGGACTTTGAGTTTTATGCATGTCACCAAAGTAGTGCTGAGTGGGCACTCAATATTCCAGGCACCAAAATTCTTTCTAAGACAGAATGAATCTGTGCACACCTTGATCATGCCGAATTTTTGGACAATGCCTACCACCTAGTTATAAAAAATTATTACAACAGCACTTGGACCAAATAATTCCTTTTTCAATGTAATACAAACTTCTGCGGTACAGAAAAAGTCTAGGTTTTCCAAACAAGATAAAATTAGATAGAATTGTAAGGTAAATAAATAAGTCAAATAAATAACAACATTTACTATTATAAAAATATTACTAATAATATATTTTCTTAATATATTTTGTATAGGTTAGTCTAGATTTTGTTGAAAGGGGAATCTGCCTGCAGTCTAGTTTAGTGACAAATGTCAAGTATTTGTCCTTTCTTCAAAACATGAGGCTATACTAACTGAGAAAAGATGACATTTATGCAGTTGAAGTCTACTTGAAACTGTCAGTCTTGGAAGACTATTCAGAGATGATGGGTGACTTAGATGTGGCAGTTGGTCTGTATTCCCACAACAAAGCAACTTAAAAATCTTTTCTGTGGCATAAAAAGTTAGGATTTTTTTAATACAATAAATTATTATAAATTATTCCTAATATGCAAATATTTAAAGTATGTAAAATATATATATTTATATAAATATTTTTATTTAACTTTTTAGACATGGACAATTGTATTTTGTATATATTTATAGTATAGCTAAATAGATTATTGTGTGGATAAATTAAAATATAATCGATTCAGCATATATATAATAAGTGTGGGTGGTTTCATCCCAAAAACCATACCTATACCAAATAATTTAATTCTTCTGCTTGTAATTTCCTTTAAAATTTAAACAGTGATTATATAATAGAAATTTTAGGAAAAATATTTAGTCTTAAGCTTAATTGTAGATAAATAGTTTTGTTAATTAGAATAAAGTCAAGAACCAGTTATAAATATATTATAATAACTGTAATTTTAAATAAATTTAGAGAAGTTAACTAATAAATTTTAAAATGTTAATTAACCACTATGACTTTAAAATTTCCTAATGGGCATTGCAATGTTTGCAATGAAATAAAAGTTCATTTAACCAGCAGTTGTCACAAACCTTGCAATATTCACATAACATATAAATAATGGGCTTTGAAAAATATTTTTAATCAAAATACTTATGAAATCATTTACACAGACTGCTGGGTGAGTATTAAACATCTTAGTCTCAAAAATGCTGGGTAGATAGTGTAGTAAAGATGGGATAGAAATTTGATTGGTCAAAAAGAAAAAGATGAGAGACAAATGTGTTAACTTAAAATATTTTGATTGGATAATGAAAAACAGGAAAAATTAGCATTTACCACCATATCACTGAATAATTTTATTCACAAATTCTCTGATCACATTTGCAATGGTTGTGATCCTATAGCATACTTGTCTCTGGTTTGAATTCAATTATATATTACTATTTTATACTATTTATACTATTATTATCAATAATATTCTACATTTAATATATCCACTATATATTATTAAATATTAGTATTTTACATGTTAGTGTTTTACATTCTAAGCTATTATTATTGTATACACTACATTTTAGTAATTTTAAAATTACATATTGTATTATTCACATTATTTACATTTCTTATATTACTGCATATCTTATATACTTATATTTATACTATGTCTTCATTAGATTCTATTTCTATTCATAAGGAATATATGGAATCCTTTTCATATGTATCCTCTTTCTTATCTAATTCTTCCATTGATTAGATAAAACCCTAAAATGGAATGAGGTTTTCCCTGGGATAGATAATAGAACTGAAGTCATTTCATTTTGTGGCCTTGAGGATTTTCACCTGATATCAATAAAGCTCAACTGTCATGTGCAGAGGGTGAATCTAAATTTGTCAATTTGTTTTTTACAGAGAATTTATCACAGAATCTCTTAAATTGAATATCAATGCCTGCACTACTTTGGAACCTAATGTAAATGCAGACAACAATGTTAGGTATATATGATTGGATGTTTATTGGTTATTTAATAATTGAAAATATATATAAACTTATGACTTCATATATTTATTAATATTTGTAAGAAATTTCATTTTGATATTTACATTCTTTGATTATTCATATTTTTCATATATTACAATATTAATTTAATTTTTCTGGCTGAGAATATGGATACAGTTACCATACCTATATTTTATTGTATTATAGATAATATGGTTTTGCTTAAAAATATATAAAAATATTATTATAATATACAGTATGTATTAATAATTGATGTTTTATTTCTTAAATAATAAAATATGAGGTCAATATTGGTATTATGACTAGTAAGATGCCAAAAAATAGATCACTATTAGTATAACTAGAATGGGTTGGAGTAATTCCAGAAAAAACATAAATCCCTTTTTTAACAATGTTTGAAACATTTCTTAATAAGAACTTCCATAATATATATAGATTTAAATTATCAAAAATCATATATAATAATTTTTAAAATATAATAACATAATTTAAGTTTATAAAAGATATTAAAAAATAATAAATGTAAATATCAAAATTTTGTAAATAAGAATTGAATTTATTCAGTGTTCCTATTATTGACTGTATCATTATCCCATAGAGTCAGGGATGACAGATTTTTGATTTTTTCAATTTTAGCATGGATTCCACATTAAGGTGGGAGGTCATATGGGTTATGAAAAATAAAACTTATTACATAATCAATAATACATACAAATATATTGAACATTTAAAGAATATTTTTTGCACTTTAAATAAGTTCAAAATATTTTAATGGGATATATAATATACTATATTTAGATAAATTTATAAGTAAATCATAACAAAATATTAATACATTGATCAAACCAACATAAAAAGGAGAAAAAAATAGAAGGTGGTTGTTTAATAAAAACAATTTTTGAAGAATTCAAGTGAAAGGAAGCTTCTTAATCAGTTTAATAAAGATAATGATAGTAGTCAGGTTAATAAGATAAGCCATATAGTGCAGCAGTCATAATGACATAAATTAAAACTTTTAATTCTCATAAATATATTTTTTATTATTATTCATTTTATATAACACACATTATTTTATTCAGTGTAAACAGATAATTATTTTTATTTAATATATTTTTTATAATGTACACAAATTATAACTTCTAATTCTCATAAAAAATTTGTTAATATTATATATATACCTTTAATATGGGACAAGATCCAGAGAACACCTATTTATAGAGAAAAATATTCATTTTGAGCTATCCACTTAAAATAAAAACTATTTTCTTTAAATTTAAAATCTTGTATATCATGTTTATAGACAGTTTAGTGCAGGATCTGTTCTAAGCAAGGAAAATTTAAACATCCATCCCCTCTTATATATATGGTTATCATCTTAATAGTTACAGATACTATAATCTTATTTATACCATAAATAGATATTGATATAGCTACCATATTCACTATGATTTTTTAAAGATAAATTGAAATAATCAAGCAATATAAGTTTTCAAAAATAAATACTTCCAAATTATATGCATTACTGAAAGTAATATACCTTTGGATCTGTCCGATGGTAAAATTGTTGAGTTCTAATCCAACGAGAGCATAGATGGTCCCATACTGTTCTAGCAATTGCTTGATAGAAATCCCGAACAGTTGCAATATTTCTATCTTTTACAACTGCAAAATGCAAATGTCGATTAAAGGCCAATTTAATAGTATTAACATTTTCAACGCCAGCAATGCCTCTAACACTTATTTGTTTTCGCCTTTCGGCATCCGTTTTGGGAGGTTTGCTAACAGAAGACATCTTACAAAATGACTGGGGTCGAAACTAGCTTGGCACAAATTAACCGCTGTTATAACCATAGTTAAACAAAACAATTTATACTTTAATTCAAATAAATATTTTATAACCGACTGTTCACAAATAGGGGCTATTCTGTCTAAAATGATTTCACACTTGAAGGGGGAGGGGAGTTCGTGAAAAATGGTACACACTTGAAGTTGAGGGGAGGGGGTAATACCATATTTTATGCATGTAAATGCAATAAGAATTAGTAAACTACAGATTGAATATAGATTCCCTAAATTTCATTAATTAATATAGTGAAAGGGCTAAACTAATTATTGTATGCCTTTTTGTTTTCATTTCAAAAAAATCATTAATAAAAAAATTCATTTTTGAATTAGGGTGGGGTACCATTATAAATGTGATGTCGGTGATCATTTTGGAGGGGGTTGTTTAATTTTGTTACGATCTGCAAGTGTGACAATTGTAGGGAGGGGGTTCAAAAAGCCTCTAAAAAGAGTGACGTCATTTCAGAACAGCCCCATAACGTGACACAAATAACAATTTACAAAGATCTCAATTCTCTGTTAAGTCAAAACCATATTAATTGAAATTTATAAAAATCATTTACTATTTTATACAGAATTACTATTAATTGAATTGTAATTACTATTTATTTATAACTTTTAAATTTCCGCATTTATTTGTTAGTCAATGTTATTGTAGTCAAAGCTTTGTCTTAAATGATTTATAGTCAAAGATTATAAACACCAAAATAAGTCAAAGCTTAAACTTATAAGTCAAATCTGATGAGACTTCGCTTAAACTTATAAGTTGTAACATATTAGTTTAAACTTATTATTATAAATAATGCTTAATATGCGGCCTGTGCTCTATTGTGTGCATATATATATGCTTATTTGAGATCAACTATTAAGTATATGCTTCAGGAACATGGATCCCATCCATACTGCATTAATTCTAAGTTGGGAAAGCTTGTAAAGAATGTTATCAATTAATCTATGTTTAAAAAAAAGCATCCATTTTAGTATATAATTACTGTTTGAAATATTTAAAATGAAAAGATTTTTAAGCATATAAAATTTGACGACCTTTATAATTTTATTAAATATTATAAATATTATTCATGAAGTGGATCTTCGAAAATTTCTGAAATAAATTATTGTTTTACTTCAACACAGGCTTTTTGTTTCTTCCTAATTTATTATATCTTGGACAAAGGGAGAATCTCTATTTTATTTTATTACTTTGTTTAACTTCGTGATCCTCGATCCTCGTAAATTAGCGATCTTTTCTTAAGACATACCCTAATAAATTGTAATATCAGCTGACAGGTAATTTATCATTTTTATTCACAATTTTTGAATTTTTATATATTGAATATCTTAAATTTAAACTAAGATTTTTTTAAATATCTTGCAAACTAACCTAAAATTATAGAAAAAGCACATGTGTTGTAATTAAATAGATAAAATATTGATTATGAGATGACAACAAAGAAATAAAAATAAATAATCACAAATTTATTTATAATGTAACTGTTTCAATCCATTTGTCTTATGAATACAAATTAACAACTGAAAATTTCGGCCATAGAGTTACATCTGTTAGATTTAATGAATTTTAATGCAGAATTTGCATACAGTATACTGAAGTTCACTAAAATTTGAAACAGGAACAATATAAATTATAGGCCAGGCTACATTCTATGTAGCCTAACAAGAACATATCCAGCATACATTATACACTCAACCCTTTTTTTCACTAGTCAAATTGAAGTAACATTGATATTGGTATGATATGACTATATTGATATTATATTATATTATTGATACTATACTATATTGTCATTGATATTCATATGACTCATTCTAAATATAAACAACTATTAATATGACTAATCAGACTCCAAAAATAAATCACTATTAAACCAATGTGCAAAAATAACAGGGCCACTAAAATAGAAATTATTTAACTTTGATAAAGACTAACTTAAACAAAATTATATATTTCATTAATATAATTCATATATATTATATTCCTTAGTGCACTGTAACAAAAATTACTATTAACTTTACATATTAAAGGTATTAAACTAAAATATTAATTAGATTTATAGTATAATTATATATATATATATCTGGATTATATTATGTTAACTTGTTATATCCTATTTATTGATTAAACATGGTTTTATAATATTATACACTATAGTCATACCAATACAAGTTTATCTTTGGTATCTGAATAGTCTCTTCCAATATCCACTTTAAAAAATATATACATATTTTCCTACATTATAAGGAGCCTGGATTTTATATTTAAACAGAGGAGAAATAAAAAAATTTTGGGTTTATAATTTCCATAGAAAGAAATGTATAAAAAGCAAATAAGATAATACAAAAATTGACTTTTCAACCTTTTCCTTACAGTCTTCAGGGACAGAAAAGTTTCTTTTCCAAATGATTATATAAATTCAAAATTGTTAGTTAGTGTCCTTATTGTGTCCTCATTGGTTAAATATTTTTGTGTCATTTATAATAGCAGCTAATATGGTGTGCCTCCTATGCCAAATTATATATAATATGAACTCCATTTGACCTATTATATATACTTAATTACAATTCAATATTTTCCATGTTTATTGGTAATATGAGATTATATGTTAGAGCCTTTGCTAAAAATATAAAATTTGTTGATAAAATTTTAAGTACAATGAATATACATATAGGTGCTTATAATTTTATAAATATATTCACTTTTTTATAATAGAAAGATAATTCAATTTTAGTATAATGTAATCTTATAATACATTTTACCTATATAATTGTATGCCTAGTTATTGTAATTTTGATGAATATTCTATACGAAATACAGTAAACATATAATCTAATATTACAGATAAACATGGAAAATATTGAATTGTATTCAAATATATATGCTAGGTCAAATGGAGTTCATATTATATAAAAATCTGCATAGAATGAATGAGTTTCTAAAAATAGTTTTCATAGGAAGAAGCTGAGAGACACACTGAGTGGTTTAGATTGGCTAATGAAAAATAGCAACATTTGCTACTCCCATCAGGTGAAGTAACTTATAATTTATAGCAAACATTGCTACTCCCATCAGGTAGAGGTTAAAGTGGAAAAGTGCTATCACTCACTCCTAATTTCATATAACCATAGGGGATATATCTGACATACAATCACAAATTTAATATGGGCATGATTTGCCCACCACCATGTCATTCTTCAGGGTTGGGAATCATCAGCATATCCATAAATTTCAGTGGATTTGGTGCCCATTATTTATTATTTTTTATAATTTTTTTAATTAGAGGCCCCAATATCAGAATAAAATGAGTAATTTACTCCAAGAAATTACTCTTTTTATTCTGATATTGGGGCCCCTGTATGGGAATATTCCCCCTAAAATTTTGACTTCAACAGATTTTTTAAACTGCTATTCCCATCCCTAATTATTATGTTAATTAATCTAGATGAGCTGATAATAAGCAAATGCCAGTTATGGCAGTCTTTTTTAATGGGGGCATGTCTTTTTTATGGCAATTGTATGTTTATATATAAAATTAGGCTCTATACATGCCAAAAATATTAGCAATAATTGCCTTTGAAAATAATCTGGATCTAAAAAAATAATGATTTAGTATCCACATCAGTAGAAATTTGATGATTTTATTAGCACCAGATTATCAGCAATCATTTTTAATTGTTCTAGCCAAAATGTTCACTGGTTCTAGTAAAAATTTACTTTAAGATTAATTACAAAAATATAAAGTTATTTTAAATATTAGGCACAATTACTACTGGTCTGACTGGATAAGTATTCAGAATTTTTACTGTTCAATGGACCTCCTAATCAATATTCATCAGGTGGTATCAGATCAATGTTATTTCTAGATCTGATTAACATCAGCAGTATCAAAAGAATTTCTACATAATAAGACTGTTACACAACAATTATGTAAAAATGACATATGTCTCTTACATTTCCAGAAAAATTGTTCACCTATAAAAATTGTCTGGTTTATTATCACTATCACTATAAATAAAATTGGCTGACAGTCAGGCAATGCCTGACTTCCAGGTGTATAGTGCCTGATTCTCAGCTGACTGAGACTCAGTTATCTTACTCTCGTTCTCATGCACTCCTGAGTATCAGGCAAGTGACAGCTAGGTGCCTGAAAGGTGGGTTACAGCCTTAGAATAAACACATACATGTTGTAATTGTGCTGCAGTAGTACCTCCTAATAATTGTCAACCACACTTATATTATATTTAATCTAAATGATTTATCATTTTATTTGAGTATGCAAATTAAATTATGCTTAAGTACATAACTCTCAGGTGTTTGAGTGCCTGAGATTCAGACAGTCTTGATTTTATGACACATGTATCTGAGAGCCAGAAAATCATGGCCACCTGAATCTCAGGCACTGAAACACCTGAGAGTCACCCAATTTTATTTACTGTGTAACAGTGTTATTTTAATATTTTTCTCTGCTACATATTCTCTAGGTGGCCAATTATTCTCCTAGAATGTATCACATTTTCTGGTAAGGTTTTGAGAATATGCTATCCACACAGTATCTTACTTTATGTAGAGTAAGAAGTAAGTTTTGGATGTTTTCATATGCAGAATGAACATACAATTTGGTTCCCTGAAGAAATTTTCTCAAAATAATGGAGAAACTGAAAGTTGTAATTAAATATAGTAATTTATAAATGGTATTGATGTTCCAAAATTTGCATGTTTCATAGTTAACTTAATGACTTGATTCATTATTATAAATTTTTCTAGTATATTGTACTTTTCCATCTAATAAGTTACAAAAAGTATACCTAACTTAGTTATGAGAGGGTGTTCCTGATTTTCATTATACTCTGAAATTGTCTCTCAAAGTTTTTGTTCTCTCTTAGGATAATTGAACCAGGTACCAAATTTACAAGACTTGTACAAAACAAAGTTGAGGTTGGGACTAGCACAGTGATAATAGGAGCATCTAAAATGTCAGCAACATTTTCCAAACCAGGGCAAAGTTTTTTGAAGCAAGGTTAGCATTTTCTGAATAACTGAAAATTTGGGTAGGGCTGTTGCTGTGCCCTCCTTCCTGTATCTGCCACTGTTTGTGCTTACAATCATTGCAGGAAATATAATATAAAAAATACCATTTGTTGTTGTACAGCTATCTCCATTGATTCCAGATATTTTTATTTCTGATAGTGTTATTTCCAGAAAAAAACTGTTCAGATCTTACTTTTACAATAATTGGTTATTTTTGGATGATACACTACACATATTATTTGGTTATTTGATTTTGTAATAGTATTTCCCATTAATATGTTAATGTGAATTAATATGTGAATTATATAGTATAATTTATTGCTCTATCAATAATTAAAATAAGTTTTAATGTAAATGAAAATTACTTTTCTTAGAATGAATACATTTAAAGATACAAAAATTGCTTTTTGAGAATTCCACATTTGCAATGAGATGGATGGCAACTATTGTAGAGTACAGAGTTTTCTATCTTTTAAGTAGGTGTATGCAAAGATCTAGAAAATTAACAATTCAGATTTGCTCATATTAATATCATATTTCAGTTCTGTTTTTATATCAGACACATATTCAGGATTTTGGGATAGATGAGGTCATTTGTTCAAGTGGTGCCACCATGGTTGCAAGCAACCTATAATTTCCACGTTTTTTTTTTAAAATAGATCCTTTAATTTTAACTACCCAAACCCTTGACCCCAACCCATTTTTTAGACACTGGGTAAAATACTAATTGTTTGTGCTCTAGATATTGACTGCCACTGTTTTTTTCGTGAATGAGTGTGTCTGTCTTGCATACCTCAGCCTGCAAATCCAAGATTTTGCAAAAATTATCATTATCTGCAACTATTTAAATTATAAATATATTCTCAAATGGAGAAGTGCTTTGCATTTTTAAATTAAATACATCAGAGTGTGAATTCATAAAACAATATTATATTCATTGTTGCCATAAATATTCTATAATGGATTCAAAATTCTATTTATCTAAAATTCTTATTAAAATGGTTGTTATTTTTTTATGGGGCGGTTGTCATGACCACCCGTTAGCTATAGGCCTGCATATTAGTGTTAGTGGTGTAATTTTGAATGAATTCAATACACTTACTAAGTTGGGTTCATGGATCCTATTTTAATATAAAAATGGGATTTTGAACTGACATTATTCCTTCTTTATGGTCAATAACAGTATATCAAGAATTTATATCTGTTGGTCAAATAATCACCAAAATTATTATAATATTTCAGTTAAAGTTTGATTTCCTGATACAATTTCCTGATCCAGGTAGATTCTATAAATCGTTTGTCCTTAGAAAAGAAAAAATGTTGACAAAAGGTTAAGGGAATAAAATATGATGGAAGAAGGGGACCATTGTAAAGGAAGGTCAGGAGTTTTTTAGAAAGTTAGTGCTTTTATTTACTGAATTAAAATCACCATAGTGGTATCTTTTAGGTGAGAATTATATCAACTTAAATGAAAGACTATTAGTAATAGATAAGAGTACCTACATAGCTATGTCCCTTAGTGTTAGTGGTAGCATCTGCACCACAGTGAGTAATGCAATACATATTATCTGTTTGTACTACATATGGGTACAATTATGGAACTTAGTTTTTTGGATTATATTTTCTATTAAAAAAGTAAACTAAGTGTTTATTAAAAAAATATGTATTGTATAAGTTAACATCCGTTTGTTAATGTCTAAATACACATAAATTATACAGATTTCATTTTAAATGGCATATTATGGTATTGAAGATAATCTCTGTAATATTTATGTGTATTTGGAAATTTCAAATACTCTAAATAGTTTACAGAACAAATTATTTTACAACATTTTGAAATGTTGTTATATGAGTATCTAACAAATTAATGCTAAAAGTTCATTATTCCAAAATACTAAATAGCTTTAAAAGTAGTAATATAAGACAGTGGTTTGTTATCCAAAATTAAAAATCTTAGCAATGGTTGCTAAATAAAAATATTGTCTCCATATAAGACAAATTGCACTATACATAGTGACAATCAAATTAGATAAAGGTTAGCTTAGCAGTAAATGATGTCTTCTTGTTATTTATATATGAATATTAAAAAATAATTTGATATTATTTTATAATTCGTTTATACTAATAGATAATTAATTGAATAATAATATGTTTTCTTATAAATAGTTTATTATTGGAATTAGTTGGCACAAACAGTTATTTGTAATACAAAAACAATACAGTTAACAACATATTCAAGTTTTCAATTAATTTCTATAGAAAAAAATATTCAACTAATCGGAGCATTACAAAAGTCCACATGTCTACTTTTTACTGCATTTCCAAACAGATTAAGTGGACTTTGTTCTTCACTGACTGACAATTTAATAATTAGGGCGAGTTTATGATCAAAGTACTTCGATAGATAAATTTAATGCGATGATGTATCCCTTATTTTAAGTACAATTACTTCTTGGAAATTTAATATTTCATTAATATAGGTGCTATCAAGTGTTATCTTAACCTTTATCTATTGTTTTTGTGTCATCTTCCTTGAATAGTCAGAATTGGCTATATTTAATTATGTGTCATACACTGCATAGAATAATTCTAGTGTGATGAAGACATTTTGGTCAACTTGATCCAAATTGTTAATATTCATACTAATATCCTGGGTATAGTAAGAATAGAACTAATAATCTAAAATATTTTTGAATTTGGATATTTTCTACATTTGATTACTATTATTATTTAAATACGATAACCAAAGGTTCATTAATAAAAAATACAATGTCAAGTTATGCAGTTTGATTTCATGGTTCCGTATATAGTGTGTAACAGCCGTTATCACCACTTTAATAGTTTCCTAATTGAATTTGTCGTTTATAATAAAATTGTATTGTTTTTACATAATATATATACATACAATATTTCATAATTTTATTATTATATAAGCTGTAATAGTTACCATATCATTAATTAGTGAAACGATCACTGATGATATGTTTAATCTGATTATTTACACTTTGACGTGTTTCAAGTGTCTAATCCAATTGTATAAAAGCTTCAACTTGTATATCATTGTCAACCTTGTTTTCGTAACTTAATTCCAGCATGAATATGATCCTTCTTTCTCTCGGCTTGTTTTCTGTTATCATGTGGTAAGTGAGGAAGGATAATTCATTAAATAATTCACTCCGATTGCTTACTTTATTTTTACTTTTGAATTGCAGCGGTGTGACAGATGGGCGGCCCTCTGCTAATGATCAACATTGGGACTATTTAATGTTTACACAGATATGGCCGCCAACATTCTGCGCTGGAAATAAGGTAATGTTTAATTCTCATATTTTATTGTGGAATTTTCATATCATAGTATTAATATAAATGTTCAAGCATTATTTTAATATTGCTTGAATACAGACCAATTCTTCAAATATTTCCTCCTACTCATATTTATTTGGATACAAATACTCGATTTATAGTCTAATTTACACAATCAATATATTTCCATAAGATTACTACTTCACTTATCTTAGCAGATTAGACCTCTTTGTTTTGATACCCCTTAAG